>JAIPRL010001236.1:0-90625 GCA_025469235.1 Pemphigus obesinymphae
ATATATTATATATATAAATATATATATATTATATATATAAATATATTATATATATGTATACGTTCCGCGCCAACCGTTTGACGGCTTTTTACCGTCCCGCGGGACCCGTAAAAACTGAAATATCACGAACTCTCGAATAATGAAGCGTTTTCGGTGAAACGGCAAGCAAACACATGATAATATACGTACACGCGTGTACGAATAATATTCGGTGCATCGATACGTGCACGGGTGAATATAATAATAATAATAATAATAATAATAATAATAATAATAATAATAATAATATAGGCATTCTTCACGTGCCACCGAAACCCCTCTGCCGGCTTGTGCTTTGCTTTGCCATGACAGAGAGCCTTAAGGCCTATTCACCATTCCGGGCTGGATGCCTTTGCTGCTCTACGGGTTGTGTTTTAGGTTGGATTTAGATTTATTATGCTGGGCAGATTAGGTTAGTTGGGTCCAGGACAGTGGTCTTGGTTTGTTGAGAAGGGGATCAGGGTTGGCAGATCTATCGAGGTTTATTGATAAATGTGGATGGTCGGAAATGGAGTTCCGGTGGAACATTGCTCTAGATTGGTCTAGAATGTTATTTTTGACTGATTTTACTCGGAATCGTTTGATAAGGATAGTGTTACGGAGGTATATGTGGGCAGATTCGAGATAGTTCTTAGGTCAATCGTCTGGATCGACTCCAGACGACGCCATTGGGCGGGGCTGATGAACGGTGTTACGTACATTTTGAGGAGCCTGATAGGAGTGATTAGGGACAAAGGACATTTTTTGTTCAGTACGGGGTATAGCATGCCTCGAACTCTGGTGGATTTTTTCACTATTTGGTCTACGTGGGACTGGAAGTTTAGTTTACTACGTCCTATGGTAACGGCTAGGGTATCTATAGGCCCTCCGCCGGCTATATCTGCCGCGGTTTCGGCCGAACCAAATATCACACTGGTAGAGTTATGACAATACGCCCGATAACCAATATATATATATTATATATCTGTATGGAAATAACACAATATTCATTGTTTCAACGTAAGTATATATTATACTAAAAAACGTGTTTACAAAAAAACCCAACCGGGTTCGGTTGAATTGGGGGTTGCAAAAATAAGCCCAATATCGCCCTGGGTTTTTCAAGAAAATCCTTTTGGGTGGGTTTTAATGGACTGTTTTCTTTTTTTTTCCAACCCAACAACAACCCAACCACAAAATTGTTATTTTTTCCCACAAATTTCATACACTGTATTTTTTTTTTTTTTTTTAAGATTTAATCATATTTTTTTGTTTTACTTTTATAATTTATTACTGATAAGCGACCAGTCCTGGCCAAAGCCATTAACATATTAGTATATTTTAATATAATAAATATTATATTAAATATACTATACAATAATCATATATTTTCTATTAACTTTGATACCTATATTAATAGTAATAACTATATAATATTATTATTATTACCAAACGCATGCATATTTCTATAGTTATATTCATAGTTCATTGAATTTTTAATTTTCTAAATAGAAATTTTAATATTTACTATTCGATGAAAAAAATTCAATATATTTTATTTAACCATAATAAAAGGTTTTCATTTTTCTAGGTTGGCGTATAGGGTTTTTTCCGATGGGTTTTTTTAGGTGGGTTATACCCAATAAAATCCGGTGGGTTTTTTTGATAAGAGTTTTTTCAAGCCAACCCTGGTTTACAATAACAAATTCGTTTTGTAAATTTCACAACATATTATATAAGTTATAGCTTAATAAAAATAATTTATAAAATTTATATTGATAATACTTTTATTATTATAATAATAAAATATGTTATTAAATCGAATAAACATTCTGTTTAAATTGACTATTTTCATTAATAGATGGGCGTTTGTTCTACAAAGAAGAAGAAATGAAGAAATACAAAATATTTATAATTGAATTAAAGAACTATTTGTTAATTCTAATAAAATTTGTATTTAATTAGAAAATTTTACCCGAGACATTGATAAAAGATATTGTTAAATCAATAATACGTTTTGTTATTTTACTGTTAAATTAATTAATTTCTAAATCTACAAACATTTTATTGGACGTATATTAACAACTATATTATTAAATTAATCTATATTTTCATTGAAATCACAGATATATTTGATTCAGTGTACCTACGATATACGCGGACAGTGTATAGAAGTGGAAACGCATTCGGATTACCGGCCCGCGTCTCGTTGAACACCGCGAGGGACTGACGACAATATTATTATACCGGGCGGACAAGGATCCAGAACAGAAATTTGGGGAAGGGGTCGTTTTTTCAATAGGACAAAAAGATAATAAGCGATAAACAAAAAAATGTTCAAGTAATTCATCAACTAAAATTAGAAGTTAGTGTTAACATGTTGAGCACTGTAGTTGGGTCTCGCTTACGTATTTGACCAAACCGCCAAGTGACTTTTGTCATGAATCGCTAAAAACGATTTCGGAAAAATGATTCAAGTAACTTGAAATTTCGTACATGCCATTATAGTAGTAGTTAACAAATGGTGTTAATATTTTTCAGTTGATTAGAGGTGTGACCCCGAAATAGGCCTCGTGGCGACCCATCAAAAATATTTATTGTTTTTCTGACATTGTGAGATCCATATTTCACCCTCAAAAATATTTTATTCTTGTACATAGTTCACATAACACATTTTATAATAGTTTTGTTAAATGTATAACAAAGCTTTAATTATATGTAATTTTAGTATATTGTATGTAGTTTACTTTAATAAAGTATAAAAAATAATTAAGAAATAATATAACATTATCTCAGTTTAAATCTGTTGTTTAAAAAAAATTAACAATTCCTTTCAGGTAAAAAATTCGAATAATAATAACAAAATTAAAGAGTTATTTCTATATTACTTATTAGAACCTGTATGAATTACGAACACAAAAAATCAATAATTAAATATAATTAATTAATTATATTTTAAAAATATGCGTAAAACAAATTAATGTAGAAAAAAATATTCATAAAATAAAAAAGAAATAACATATTCCGCTACCACAAGTACCAAAATGAAGTGGCAACACTATAGATATATATATCGAATGCGATGAAAAAATACTGATAAATGAGACCCATATTTGGTACTCACATCATATACCTACTTTTGTATTTTGTTGAAGCCCAATTTTGTGTCTAATGGCCAAATAAAGTAACAAGTCGGAAGTCGCTCGGTGCTCAACGTGTTAATTATTGTAAAGTTTTTAAATTAAATGACAAAGTCATAATAATAATCCCAAATAATGTCGTTACGATTACGGCCGTCACCGTGTCAAGTATAGACGTATATTGCTATACGGATTGAAAATAATCGTATCTTTTCGTCGAACATTCAATCATTTCCCCCGATAAATCGATTTATTATTAGATGTATTATATATTTTACTCCCGACTGGCCAACAATATTATCGTCAATCGATTTAATTTCCAAATTGTATACCCGAACTTTAGATTTTTGATTATACCCATGGTTGAAATATACTAGGTTATTGCGAATAGCCTCTGTTGTTAACACAAAAATAAAATGGCAGCGTAAGGGTAAAGTTTCTTATCATTACCACAGAATGGCTATCAATTATATATAAAATCAATTTAAATATAATATACAGTTTCAATGAACAAAATATTCGATTTATGTGTTAAATATATCATTAATAGTTATTTTACAATTGTTAGTAATTTATATACCTACTTTATATTACATAATACACTAACTTCAAGTGATAATACTATAGAGTGGGGGCACAACTGCAATAACCTAGTATATTTGAACCATGATTATACCTACGAGCAAGCACAAGCTACAGACTTTTAATCGGCCGACGATTCTATCGATTTATTAATGGGCACTCGAATGTACGGGAGAGCACACACGCGCCGACACAAAGTTGGCCGACCAAACTATCAAATCGGCGACCCGATTCCAATTTGATGAAAAAGTCGGGCAAACTATCGTTGCGCATTATATAAGTGCGCACACTACGAACTAAACGGTAGGCCAGGTTACGTTAACTGGGTGCAAAAACACACTTTACCACGGTTATACACATAACCCAGGGGCGAAGCGTCCTATGAGACAGTGTCTACCCACTTTAATATTTGAAGAATTGTTAATAATATATTTAATTTTGAAATGGAAAATTTGGTATAAAAGTCAAATGAAAAACATAAATTTATACAAATTTTTTTTTTTTTTATCCAATTCATTGCGTATCCACTTCGTAATTTATTGTAAAACTATACAAAAATATTCGTTGAGACATCCTGTGCCCGAGGCTGTCTCGCATATTTATACGTGCTCGATACAGTGAGGGTTCTGGGTGCGCCGGGTTTTTATATGCAAAATTCAACGATGGTTGGAGACATTGTCTCAACTAGGCAGCGTTCGGTTCCTACAATACTACCAACCTACGGCGTGGCGAGGTTTTATCACAGAATATAACAATATTATTATCTTATCGTCAGTGCGTGTTTCTGTTAATCGTGCGATATATAACCTAGCAGTTTTGTTTTTTTTTTATTAATTTTTCGTCATTTTTATTAGTTTTATTGGTTTTATTTTATTTGTTTGCTAGTTGTACCTATGCCGTAGTATGAATTATTTTCAAAATTTGTCTTCCCATTTGATTTATCCACGCTTTGCCACTGATTTAACCTAAAAACTTTTGTTTACGACTTTATCATAAGTGATAATATATATATTATCAATGAATTAAATATAATTCCTATCAAAAATAATTTTATTATTATACTTATAATTATTAGGTATATTATATTTATTTCATTAATTCAAAATGTACAACGTCGATAATATTGAAGAAATCATATAGAGGAAATAGAAAAACGACCTTCCCTATGCAAAAAAGAATACTTGAAGAAATATTCTATAATATATTAATATAGTACTATATTATACCAACATTATATTAGTATAATGAAAAACAATGATAACTTGGTAAAAATGAATGATAAGAACTGCTATCGGCTGACTATATTATAAAACACCAAACCGACGACAAACTAAATAATTAAGTCAATGATAAATTGTCATCGCAGCACGATTCCGATCAAATCGTCGACCGATTAAAAGTCTGTAGTATGCGCTAGTTGTAATTCTTTGTCGATATCTCGTGTCCCGTTCCTCCTCCGTCTCGTCCGCCGCACGAGACGAACGCCGCCCTAGGAGATTCGCACCGCCCGGGCGTGACGACAGAACGGCAAAAAGTTTTGCTCTTTTACTTTGTTATAATTACCTACCATCATTATCATTCGTATTACTTTTTACGAATATTACACTGCGTTGTATACGCACAGATAATAACTCCATCACAACACAAACTATAATTATATTATTGTGACGATTATAATATAATAATGTACATTCTTGTAAATCATTGAGATGTATAATATATACGAGTACCTACTATAATACGTGGGTACATTATATGCATTGTGAAATTTTTTTTCCCGAAAGTTATACGAATAACTCCGTGCTATATTTTTTTCATAATATTAAGAATTGTATATTTATATCATCCTTTCTTGTTTGTTACAACTACCTGTTATATATCTGCTCTGGATTTAATAAGAAAATGTTTTGTTATTTATCAATGAAAAATGTAACCATGGTAACTATTTTATTAGATGAAAAAACGATAATATAAACTATATATTATAAGAAAAATATAAAGGTGTGTTTTTTTTTTTTTTTTTTATAAACTACGCATGCGTGATGCGTATGTGTAATTAATATGTATAAATTAATATTAATGTGTAATACGTCTTCGTCTGATTAGCACAAAGTTACGTTACGTTAATTCGTGTTTTTTGTTTACTTCCGTGGTAGCCTTTCAAAGTTAACGTGGTACCAATTGTATTTGCTGGATCGATAGTCCTCATGATAGTTAAATTTAAACATTTCTATATGTTAGAACAATAAATGGATGAAAAATTTTTATTAATTCTACCTAAGCATGTTTAACAACGAAACCGATGATAGATTTATTGAAAGAGTAAACGAAGGATGTTACTTACACTTTAATTACCAAGCAATTAATTGAAAACTAAGTTTGTGGAACATTTTAGAGTATCTCGTGATTTATTTAATTTAATCTTAAACCAAATTAAAAAAGACATCACCACACATTCAGAAAAGTACAAAAGAAAACATCCAATTTCAACAGAATAAAAATTATGTTTAACTTTGAATTTAAGGTATTTACCTATCTATACCCCTATGGGTTATGAGGATTTAAGAGGTTTTATTAAGGCAATTTTTAGAAAATTGTATTAAAAACGAAAATTTAACAATATTGAAAAATGTTTATATGTTATTTTAAAAATAAATAATAAAGGATATTTTCAGATTGTATTTTATCATTTTCTATCCTTAAGTGTTTCATTTCCAATAACGCCGCTCCTAATTTGTTGTTAAATTCATCGAATTGTATGCCCATAATAGTGACTGACTTGATAAGTTCTTCCAACTTTCTCTCGAATTCATTAGAAATTTCGTTAGTCGATTTCGGAATAAGCATCTACTAATGTATACTATATTCTACTATTGTATCATACTAAAAATAAAATATTAAATTACTCATTAGCATTAAAAACACTACGTAAAACTTTACATACATGATACATAAAACCAAAATCGTTTAATATATTCAACTATTAACTCAATACTACTCAGTGACTTTGTCCGTCCCTTGGACGTATTCCAGACAGCTATCGTTATAGTTTGTATAGTACTTACCTACTATATTTTCTCTTTTAAAATCAGATTAAATTATGAATTGAGGTATAAACGTTAATCTAGAAAATAAATAATTTAGTTTTGTACGCGTATTTAATTATGCTTTCATTTTATGATATGACTATATAACTGTAATGTTTCAAAAATATTTAAAAATTGAGCTTAAAAATAATAATAAAATGCGTATAACGACATATGAGAATAATAATATACGAATATACTGAAAAATATATACTATAAAAACTGTAGTACATGTCTTAGAAAATACTTTGAAAACGATTTATTTTTAAAAATATCTTTGCATTTAAATATCAATAGTGCACATGTCGTAAATTATTGATAGTAGCATTGATTATATAAGGATTATTATATAATCAATGATAGTAGGTACCTACATGGAATTCTATCGCCTATATACTTGCACAATTATATAAAAAAAAAACAATTCATTAAATTATATTCAATAATTATTTGTTGTAAGGATATTTCTATATTCCATTAAAATTCATTAACCTAAAAATAATTTAATTAAATTAAAATATAATTCTATTGTACACTTACTGAGCATTATATGTATCGTATGTTACCAAAACAATAATAGATTGATAAAGAATTTGGACTTTTAGAAAATAAAAAATGATATTTTTTTAAATTCTAATTTTAATCAATGACCAATTTATTATACTGTATACTTTATTATAAACATTCGTTTTAACAATAAATAAAAATAATAATAATAAATGGTTTACCAAATATTTTATTTCAAAAAGAAATATGTCTAATAATTACCTATCTATCTATCTCTTTCTATGTTATAGTTGTCCTCTTTTTATGCTCCGTTTACATTTGTACCTATTAGATATTATATCATTATTTTACCATGAAATATGTCGTAAACATATACAATAATGCACCTAAAATTGGCGTGGAATAGTATTCGACAAGGTGTCACTATTATTTAAAAAATTATTTGTATATATATATTTTTTTTTTTTATTTCAATTCTCAGTATATAATAAAATAATTGTGTAAACTGACCTTTTTTCGGCACACTTTCGATTCAACAGAATATTTCATTGTGTATATTTATAGATAGGAGGAATACGGAAGACATTTTATAATAGAGGTTTTAAAATGTTTAAATTATAATAGTATTTTTTATAAAATTTCCATTAACTACAAAAAAAAAAAAAAAAAATGATTGCGAAAATTTTAATCTTAACCCGGAGCGTGCATTATAAAATGCTGTGATCGAAATCATTCTACCGATAAAATAGAAATCTATGTACTTGTTTTATATAAAAATGTTTGTTACAAGTTTCGCATATATACATATATATATATACCTAATGTGTTTGTTATTTGCACAATATAAAAATTAATCGAATAAAGTTGTATTTATTTCAAATAAATGCAAAGACTACTGTAGATGGTAGGTATACGTATTTTAAATAAAGTCCGTAAATTCCTTGCTCCTATAAATTTCATAAATCAACCAACAATCATGTACATTATGGCAAAAAATATGAAATTTTAATATTTTATGCGTTTTAATAATTATTGTGAAATGGTCGCATAAAAAATGCAAAATATTTCCATTAAAAATATTGCCTTTCAGAACGGGGGACGTGTATTTGGAATGTGAACGAAAATACATATACTTAATATAATGTAGGGGAGAGTTAAAATTTCACATGCATGTGAGTAACAAACATACCTAACCTATATATTATTTGGGAATATATGGAAATAAATGTTATGACAAAAGTTTTTCGGCCGGTCGTAAATCACGATTAAATACAGAAAATACATTTCATTCGTTTTAAATATTATACTAGATATCATGTGCGTGAATTCGTAGTGCATGAAGAACTTAGAATCGCAATTTGATAAAAAAAAAATCATCTTTTGAGCAAACCAAAATGGATCAAATTATATACTAGAAGGAAAAATCGTCTTCCCTAGTCGTTTTATAGAAAGGGAAACAACTAACTTTACTCTTTCTGTACTATAAGTTATACTTGTAATTTACATTTTTTTTTAACATTTATAAATACTCGTATTATCGGTTATCGAATTTATTGTGGAGTAATTAGATATGATCATATTAAATCAAAAATAATAGTGCATAATATATAACATTTCTGTTAATTTTAAATATTTACTACAATTTTCTCAAACTTCGATGATTTACTCCGAGTTACGCTACTGAAAATATACGTCAAAAATTCGCCATTTTCTCTGACCTTATTATTTATTTATGTATTTTCGTATATTATTAGTTGACAAACACTCGTTATTTTAATGCCAATCATATATATGTACAGAAACAAACACAAATAATATGCTGAAGGGATTTTATGAGCTTTTTGAATTCTAACAATACAAATACTCGTGTATATATATATATATATATATAATATGTTCAGGAAAAGTTATATTAGCCGATGATCCGACGTGCTTTAATGGTTTCGAAGCTTACAAAAAAAAAAAAAACATTTAATACGAAAATAGGCACAATGAAATAAATATAATATTAACATCCATTATCTGTCTGCGGATTAGTTTTACGGTTGAACCATTTTGATTGGATGAAGTCGAATCTAAATATATTTATTTTATACTTAGATTTTCACAATATACTATAATATATGAGAATAGGTAGTGTTTATTTCTCGAACGAATGTTATAGAATAATAATTGAAAAAAAAATAACAATATAAGTATTGATATAGATAACAGTAGATATGATGAGTTTTTTTTTTTTAATAGACCTATTGTAACAATAAAAGATAAGCTCTTATTATTATAGATATTTTTATTTGAAATACCTTTTTATTTTGATGAAAAAAATGGAAAATATTACTAAAATATATTGTAACCATATCATACAATTGTATATAATCCAGACAGGATAATATTTCAGAATTGTTACTGTATCCGATTCGAAGAACCAAAAATATAAATTATTAAAAATATAATTCAGGAGGCTACTGATTATTTTTAATGAAAACTCATATGAGTATATGATATATAATATTCTATATATAAATATAGATAAGAAAATGTGAATAAATATTACTTGAATTAAATTTACACGACAACGATGAATATTATTCAAGATTTTATTAATATTAAATTTAATCTCCTTTCATGTATAAGTTAATTTGTAGTACACATACTTATTATTTTGTCTAAAACTGTTTCTATTTGAGTATGGATAAATTAATTATAAATATTCATCTATTTGGGAAACATTAAAAATCTATGATAATAAAAATGCATTATATAAATTATAATTTATATACGAGTCTTTAATTTTACTTTAGACGTTCAGTTACTGTTTTATGTGTATAAATGACGATAAAATATAACGCGTGCCAAAAAAACTTCTAAACGACACGACGTCGAAAAAAGACTATACTTGTATACGGTTCCAAAAAAAAAAAATAAATAAATAAATAAATAAAGAGCACCCTGAGCGTTGGCCAAATAATACGGTCGATCTATATAAATTATGTACCATAACCATTGGTATATATGATAATAATGTATATGTAAAAAAAAAAAGTTATAATCTATGTTGGACGTTAACCGATTACCGCAGTATAATTTATATATTTTTCGCGAATAAAAAAATTAAGATACATAAACGGATTCAGGTACTCGGTTAATGTCCAGTTTCACTCGTCCACGTCGTTTCTACGTAATTTATCGAGTCATCAGTTTATAGTTAATTTTGAAAGACCCTACCACCCCGCACGGATCCATCCTTTTATCGTCGACCCGCCCTCCGACCTAACACCGAAAATACGATGTAGTATATGTCGGAGACGTTATTTGTATATTTCGTTCGCTATTCAATTTGTTTAGCTCATTAATATATTATTTATATTCCTTTGCCTTGCTCGCTTTTTTTTTTTTTTTTTTTTTTTTAAGGACACGGGCCCCGCGGGCAAAGGAGGACTGTATTATATATAGTACAGGATGAGATTTCATGCTCCGTCTCAGAGCCGGTTCATTTTTTATTCCGCCTTTTCCAAATTAATGTTAAGTAGCCGCCAGCGTATTATAATACTCCATTAATAATTTATGAACGAGAGATATATATTTCACCGTGTGTTTGCGTGGGCGTTGAGGGGTGAAAAAGGTCTCTTGATCGAGGACGCGGAAAGGAAATAGGATCTATATATGTGGCACGACACACACACACACACAAACTATAAATATGTATATAATAATAATAATAATAAAGGACATTGAAGGAGGGGAGGGCTTTCGGGGAACCCAAGGCTGTTATACACGGGGAGGGGTGAGCTGTATACGCAGCCCTGATAATATAGCACGGCGCGTGCTGCTGCTGCTGCTGCTGTACAGGGCGAAAGGCGCGCGAGGTTACGGGCAGGCGTCGGTTTGGCTGACGCCGGTGTGTCGCCATCATAAACCCCCTACCCCCCCCCCACCCACCGCTGGTCTCTGCCACTAGACTCCAGCCGGACGTACGGTCTTATTCGTACCCTAAAGCTATCCTCTCCTCTTCGACCTCGCGTCTCCCATCTCCTCCACCCACCGACAATAAATACCACTACTAACCTACATACTCCTATATTATCAATCCCGTAGTGCGCGTGTATCTGTGTGTATTTTCGTCGAATTTATTTATTTTCAGGATGTGTTTGTGTGTGTGTATTGTGAACGTTTTTTTTTTTTTTCTTCGGTCGAGCTTTCCAATTAATATCCCAATGTCAACCTCGTCTCGACCGTATACGACGACAAAAACGACGACGACGACGACGACGACGAATCGATAATCCAACGCGAATTATTATTATTATTATAATTATTGATAATATTATCACTGAATAGAACCGTAGTACACATCCAACCGAGAGTATATTATAGTATATACGAGATGTATGTATGTAAAGTATATATATATATATATATATGTATGAGTAAGTGTGCTTATACAAGTATATAATATGTATTATGTACATTGTGCAATTGTAGTTACGGTATACTAGCCATGCGCTATCTTCAAGACGCTAAACTTGGCCGATAATGGGCGGGTACAAGGATTATACCGTACTCGGTTATTTATTTATTATTATTATTATCATTATCATTAATATTATCACTGAATAGAGCTGTAGTACACATCCAACCGAGTGTATATTATAATATATACGATGTACGTAGAGTATATATTATATGAGTAAGTATGTATATTGTGTATTTATATGAGTATATAACATATGTATTATGTATATTGTGCGTGTAAGTGTAGTTACGGTATATATACTAGCCATGCGCTATCTTCACGACGCTAAACTTGGCCGATAATGGACGGGCACATACACGGATTATGCTGTATTCGGTTAATTAATAGGTTAATTATTTTATTATTATTATTATTATTATCATCATTAATATTATCACTGAATAAAGCTGTAGTACACACCCAACCGAGTGTATATTATAATATATACGATGTACGTAGAGTATATATTATATGAGTAAGTATGTATATTGTGTACTTATATGAGTATATAACATATGTATTATGTACATTGTGCGTGTAAGTGTAGTTACGGTATATATACTAGCCATGCGCTATCTTCAAGACGCTAAACTTGGCCGATAATGGACGGGCACAAAGATTATACCGTACTCGGTTAATTATTTATTTGTTTTATTATTATTATTATTATTATTATTATTATCATTAAAATTATCACTGAATAAAGCTGTAGTACACACCAGACCAAGAGTATATTATAATATATACGATATATGTATAGTATATATATATATATATATATGTCTGAGGAAGTATATATTGTCAACTTATATGAGTATAATATAATATGTATTATGTACATTGTGCGTGTAAGTGTAGTTACGGTATATATACTAGCCATGCGCCGCCCTCACGACGCTGAACTTGGCCGATAATGGGCGGGTACAAGGATTATGCCGTACTCGGTTATTTATTTATTTTATTATTATTATTATTATTATTATTATTTTTTTTCCGATGAAAAATAACCCGAACAACATCTATTGTGCAGAGTATCATTTGTTAGAGTTACTGGCATTTCTGTCGACGTCGTACTGTTATTAATTTTTTTTTTTTTTTTGTTATTGTTATTATTTTTTAACTCTCAGCCAAATTATCGTATATTTTATTTCTGTTCGGTCGAGACATTTGTATCGTAGCCTCACAAAAACCCTCTATGTACCACCCTACGGTGGCGTGATAAACTATAATTTTCGAAATTTTTCAGGGCGCCCGGTTTAGGCGGTATATAATATCGCAATGAAACATGGCTAATATGTACATTGAAATTGTATTTTTGAATAATTTTTTAGATTGATTTACTAGTACCTACACATATAACTAAACTGCGGAAAGGGGAGGGGATATATATTTACTAATGATTAAACGATTTTTTTCAATACATTTAATCAGATAGTTAGACAAAAATTAATCAAATTGTTAATCATTTTGAGTTATTATGGGATTTCGTTCCATATCCGAAATCGTTGAGTTTTATGCCTAAGTACTACCTATTAAAAAAATAAAATAAAACACTAAAAATAGCTACCTACATATATATATATAATGTATATAATAAGAATCGTGTTTAATTTATATCATTTATTTTATTTTTGTCTGTTTTTTTGTTTTGTATTATCAACATAATATATTAAAATATCTTATATACAACCGATAGAATTGAGAATAGAAAATGGGATCAGTTTTATTTACATATATTATATTTACTTTTATCACTAATTCAATTTATAATATTAGAATGCAAATAAAAATATACAATATTAAACTCGAGTTTTAACCCTATTTTCGAAAGACAGTGAGAAAGTAAATATTAAATTAACATTTGACCTTAAAATTGAATCGAGAATATTTTAACGACTCTTTTGTTTTTAACTCATGAATAATACATATAGTAAGGTCACACGGTGTAATGCGTGATATCGATTGTACGAAAAGAAGCTTAAAATACAAAAATAGATATATTTTTCAAACAAACCATTCTCTCTCTAAAACATTTAAAGCAATATATCCTATTATATTAATTAAATGTTTTATATTATATTAAATAATAATCTGAACATCTTAAGTAATTAGTTGAACATTATAAAATATCATAGAATAAATAATATATTGATGCACATAGAAATTAAATAAACTGTGTTATGTTGCAATGACAAATGTGTTAGATACTACTACATCATGCTAAGTGAGATAGAAATCTGATTCTAAACTGCAATAATCAGAATATGAAATTTTATTTTGCATATAAACACATAATTCAAGTCTTTTTTGCTATAAATGCATATTTGAATTTTTCTGTATTTACAATGCATATTCCATACTTTATTAAGAAAACAAACTTTTTAAAATTGAAATATATTATATTTATAATGTTATGCTATTATATTATTATATCTTATAAAAATGAAAATAAATAATTTACGTCATAGTAATTTTATTTGTTATATCATATCTTATATTTTGTATTTTTAAGACAGGAAAATATAAATAGATTCTATGTATTGACGACTCGACTGCAGTCAATAATAAAATTATGTAAATAGGCATAGGCGTTATAAATTTCAGATATTAAAAAAAATCTAGTATATATTTAGGTATTTTTATAGGTAATATTAGGTAAAAGATATAATTTTTTACTGCAAATGTTTTAAGAGCATAATTTTAGATTTTATTGTATGTGGATACATTTTTCTAAACTTTTTAATGCATATTTTGGCAGAGTTTGGTGTATTATTGCATGCTAATTTATCAGGTTTTTAGTGCATGAACTTATGAGTCCTGGTTATAACTATTTCAAAGTATAAAAAAATAATTTTTTTAATACTTTTATAATAATACGAAATCTTGATTTTTCTTGTTCTTAAAACCAAGTTTTAGGTCTAGAAATATAATTGATACATCAAACATACGTAAGTATACAATTTTTAACATGATCCTTTTATTTTATAACTTTATTTTGTTTAAATATAAATAACTACTATATATTAATGAGTTTTAACTTATACTTTTAACTAAACTTAGTTTATAATGCTTATATTCAAAAAAAAAAATCGATTTATTGGTTTTGATTAATTATTTTGTCAACTTCAACCCCTCAGAGGTTTTAAATTAACACGTTAAATATATGAAGTACAGTGAATTGAGATAATCGTAAAAAACAATCAGTTGGTAAAACAGGCCACGTCTCGTATATCCGCCTTGTTAATTAACTAAACATTGAGGGGGATATAGTTAACTAAATAATTAATTAAAATTGAATAATTACCATAAACTATTCGTTTTTTTAAAATAGAAATGATTATATCTCATTAAAAAAATGAAGTTTTTACATTTTTAAATATAATGTTCAGTTTATAGTGGGAGAATTGGAATGTTTTAAAAATTGAATATTTACATAATTAAATAGGTAGCTATTAAAAAACTAAAATGTTACATTAAGAAATTACATTTTTAATGTATCAATTATGATCTTAAACTCTAAAATGAATCAAGTTAATTCCATATCAAGTTTAAAAAAATTGATAAGCTATGATTTTTTATCTTATAGAAAAAATGTATCTAAAAATAAAATAAAATAGATTAAGATGGTTTTGGTATGTATTAAGGAGAGTAGAGAAAGAAGCAGTAAAATTATGAAGGAAATTTATGTTGAAGGGATGAGGGGGCGAGGAAGACAGAAAAAGAGGTGGAGAATGTGATGGCGAGTGTTTTGATGAAAGTGGGGATGAGTGATTATGATACGGGGGATAGTTAAGTGGAAATTTATGATTAAGATGACCGACCCCAAATAGTTGGGAGAAAAGGCAAAGGAGAATAAAAAAAATAATTGCAATAACTAGTTATAATATTGATTTATAAATTTGAATATACCTACTAATATTTATTAATTTTGAATTATTGAAATTCGATATCTTTTAATTTTGTTTCTTATTTTCACAAATAACCAAAATAACTAAAATTATTAACACAGTAGGAGATTTGGAACTAAATATTTTTTGATTAAGTGCAAATACTTTCTTTACTAATATTGGATCTACTACTGTCAACTGGTCCAACATATTGAAAATGTAGCTTAGTATAAATTTTAATTTTGGAACTAATATTATCATACCTATTTATGTTACTTCATAGTGACCCTATTCATCAACATTTTGTACATAAACTGATAGTATTATGGATTTTATATCTAATTTTATCATTTAATTCAGTATATCAATTTAAATCTAATTTTAATCCGTTAATTAAATTGTACAGGTTTTTACACATACAGTGTCAACATAATGTAAAATGAATTAAACATTTTTTTGCAAGACTACACTGGAATACATTTTAATCGTGGCCAGCATATTTATAATTTAACTCACTCTATGGTGATATGTTGAATTTATTCTGGTGTTTAATCAATCGAGATTATTAGAAATCACAAACATTTTGTTTTATTTGCAATCACATTTTCAATATACCGACCTGATCTAAAACGGGGGTAAATATAAATGTACATTTTGAACTATTTCATTTGTAGGACGTAGACGATCTGATAGAGAAAATGTTAATGTAGTATGTCTTAATTAAATAGCGAAATCGAATCATATCCGAAACCCGGTATTTAGCGAAATAAATTAATAGCGCAACAATATTATCAAATATTTTTTTATCGTATTGAAAAGCATCGTGTCACGAATTAAAATTATATGGACTGGCCACGATGCCACTTACGGTCAGGTTTTAAGATGAAGTTTTTGTGTTGGGGAGGGGGATTTTAGAAACCGACGCGATATCTACAACGTGCTTCGATGTGCGGCCCGTGAACGATTCGAGTATTTGACCAAAAAAAAACATTTGTCCGTGAAAGATTTGGTTAGTTTAGTACTGGAAAAAAATATACTAGGAACGTTCGGCCCGCCAAATCGCCCTAACTTTAGGAAACCCCGTTTTAAACCCTGACCGCACCGCTAACGTCCGCCCGTCATGTCGTTGTCAGCAGTCCATACTATCACATTTCGTGATAAAGGCGTAGGTACGTTGTCTATCGGTTATGATAATCTGGTGAGCTGTATTTTATGCATTCGATGAATATTCTAATCGAGTATAGTGTGCACATGCTTATATTATATGGATATAAATACGGCAAATGTTCAGTTAGCATAGTTACGTAATATGTTTGTGGAGCAGATATAGGGATGGGGTGGAGTAAATTCAAACGGGACTCCCCAGATACGACTTTCCGTTCCATTATGCACCTATAATTGGAATGATTTCCACTCGAATAAATTCAAGAATATACATATATATTATTATTATTTTTTCATAGAACGTTTCGAGCTTGCTCTTATGTACGATCATTCACAATGTAATAAGGGTTGAGCTACAGTATCAACCGCCAGAGCGAGTAAAAATTCGTATATTAGGGTAACGCGTCCCAAGGAGCATGTATAATATATGTACATAAAAATAATATGGTTTAAGGTTAAACGAAGTATTTCTGCATGAAACGTTTTTATTTATTAATAGAAATTTCATTTTATTCGGTCGAACGTCACGGTTAAACACGGTCCATTGACGAAATGAAAGCGAAACATATACTGCACCCGGTATTTTTTTTCACGATGAGAACCGACAGGTTGATACTGACGAGGATTCGCGGTAATACGATAGTGCTCACGGAAAATCCCAAGTAACTATTATTATAATATATATGTATATAGAATCTTCAGAACCCTATCTGTAATGTTTCAGTAAGAAAAAACAATAATATATATTTTATAAGTTAAGTAAATTATATTTTATAATTCATTCAATACACTTTGACATTAAACTCGAAGATGTTTACGTGTAGATAAAGCTGGTGAACAATATCTACATTTTTTTCATTTGACACTTTCATAGCGTATGATATTCTGATTTCAAACATTGTACTTGCTGTCATAAATATATTTTTTTAGTACAAAATACAATATTTAACAAAACTATTTATTCAAGTACTTTCATATTTTATTTTTACTTCTTTTTTTCATAAAATTTTTGAGAAATTCCTTAATAAAATATAATTTATAAATGTATAATATAATATATATACCTAGGTATATACGTAGTACACACACACACACACACATATATAAATACATTACTTCAAAAAAGTTTCAAACGGTTAAAATACCTAAGTATAAAATTCGTTAAGTTTATTTTTGGATTTAGAAAGTTTACCACGCTTTTATGAAAATAAAAACGAAACAGTTAAAATTGTAATATATATAGGATATATAAATCCTAGAGTATAGTTTTAATATATTATTATAAAAGAAACTATCGAGTATTTAATTATACATTTTTTTTCATCTATATTTGATTAATTTCGTAATTAATCGAGTACATACCTAAAAAAAATATTGAAAATTTTTTTTAATATTTGGAAAAAATTGTAAATTATTTTATTTAATAGTTATAACTTCTTTATAACTTATCAGCTTATTCATAGATCATAAATAAACATATAGGCCAGTTTGAGAATAGTGATGTTGTCTTTATTATATTTGCAAACATTTTATTATTACGTCATTGAATAATTCGTCTCCCATGAATTTAACATCAGTTTATATCATATAGTATTAATAATAGTTCCCATTGACTTTCACATTTATATTATCGTTTATAGCAAAAAATAAATCAATAGAAAACAAATTAAGATGCGTTTTTTTTCACAAACAACATGGATTTTTGTATTAAATATACATTTTATTAACGAGAAAATGTCTTGCAATACTTTATTCTGATTGTAAAATAATACTTTGAAATGTCTCAAAATTAACTTCGGGGTTTCCTTCACATTTCTTTCTAAATTATATTAAAATATAAAAATGACATATATATATATATATATACAAACATGCATTCATACATACATACATACATACATACATTACATACATACATATATACATACCATACGCATATAGTGTTAATCCCGAATCGAATTCTTCCTCCTATCTTTTTTTTACGACACTGCCGTTAAAATATATCTTTATGACTAACGTTCAAAGTTCAATAAGTAACGATAACATATACATATAATAATATAGACTAGTATATATATATATATGTCATCTTATACAATTTCATCCTAAAAAACATAAAATACAAATTTATTCACATATCTCATCTCTTATAAAGACAAAAACATGAAAAAGCAGTAACTCTTTCGTAAAATTACAAAAAAAAAAAAAAACCATAGAGCTAAGAGTCCAAAAACGTAAAATATTATATTATACAACATATACCACACATATTATAGTGTTGCATAATTCAATACGTATAAAATAAATGAAATATCTATTCCAATATAATATTACATATAAGTAAAACTATAAAATGTTTTTAGAGAAAACAGAATAGTAAATTTTTCCAAAGGTTTTTTAAAAATTATTTCAAGCAATAAAAATAAGAATATCATCATTTAAATAGGTAAGTGAGTCTGCATTTTGTGCATAAGCATATTAAAATAAAATACTTATGCAGAATTGTTGAGGGTGTTTGTGTATTATCCACTAAAATAAATATTTGACTTGGCTTTTTATTATTAAAATAACCGTAAATTATAAATAAATTATAATATTTTTATGGGTGAATATGTGAAACTAATATCATATACTGTAAAAGCTAAGTTCAATTTATAATTAACCTTAATACACATTCATCATCGTTAAAATGTTATTAATTGTTTTTCGAGTAAAATATTTTTATTTTTTTGGTGGAAAAATATCTAATTTATATAATTCATTACTATTTGTATTTGGGATGTCACTTCTTTGATAGAACAAAATATCGTCCCTGAGAAACACGGGTTCATACATCATTCATCTCAAACTCTCAATTATAAATATCATGAAGATAGTATGAAGTATATAGGTATTGAAAATTGACAACTTTAAAGTGAACGACTAGCTAGTACTACAATTTAAATTATTTCTTTGTTTATAAGAAAGATTATGATATTATTTATGAATATATTCAAATTATAAAGTATAAATGTAAATTATCATATAATCAATATACTACAAATATGTTTTATTCATTTCCTATCTCTAAGTAAAACGTAAATAGTGAGATATAATAATTAGTGACGATTTAATAATACCGTGTCGTTATATATTAATTTATCGAAGTACATTATGCGTCGTATTATTGGTTTTGTTTTACATAATCATACATTTTCCCTTCTATTAAATATCGCAAGTCAAACAAAATGCATAATATTAAAATTAAATTATTTTAAAATACATATCTTTATAACATTATTCCATATTATATTTGCATTCTATTTGCGTGAATCGTGGAGTTGATGATGTTTAAAGATAATCGTTTTGGTTTTATTGAATATCACACAAAATTTTATAAATATTTATCAATATAGAGTTTTGATGTAGCTGCTTTTTTATATACCTACGAATATAATCACATTAAAATTTAATTAGGACTAGAATATACTATTACAATCTGAGGTGTATCTGAAACTCAATTAAGAATAAATATAGTTTAAAAAAACCTCAAATAAGAGGTCGTAAATAGGTTTAAATAAAACAATAATAATCAATGTTGTAATTAAAAAAAAAAACCTATAACCTGCAAAAAAACATTTACATATTATTTTGATGCCAGTCCATCTAAAAATACACTACTGATTAAAATATATTTTTATCATTGTAATGGATAAAATATAGATAGCAAAAATGAGTTAACTATTAAGGTTTTAACTTTTAAGTAAATGTTTATTGTAATATGTATAAAATGAATATAAATAAAAATAAATAAATATCACGTCTACTTCTCTAAATTAAAAAATAAGTATTGATTAATCAATGGTTTATACATAAGAGTGTATTACAATTTATATAAAAAAAAAAAAAAAAAAAACAACAACACGTTGACGAACAGACATAAAATAGTATCAATACATATCGTACCTACATATATATATATATATATCCTTTAGGGGTATATGCATGTATATTATGAACTCAATATTGATTGAAATAAAATGTATATAATATCAACAAAGTGCTGACGTTAAATTTGTTTTCGATTAAACGTTCCGTGCTTTAATTTAAACAGAAAACTCGAATATTCTCTTATTCGGCCGGGCCGGCAAGAGACAATGGGAAAATAATAAATATAACAAGTTTGTTTAAATGTTTTGAAGTATTGATTATATTCACGAAGGATATTAATCGCGTGAAATAGGAGTGTGCAGCAAACGTATAATTATTACTATATACGTAGTACTCGCCTAGGGTTAAACTTTAATCGTGCAAAACTCTTTTACGAAACTGACGAGAGAGGGTGCGATTTTAATTGGCAAGTTCTATAAAATTGCTGCGCCTTCGTGTCGAAATATTCACCACAATACACAATGATATCGTGTGTTTATGTAAAGGGTTTAAAATATATTAAAATAAATAATATGGTTTAGCGAATATAAAGGTACCTACTATATAACCTTCATAAATAATATATATATACATAATATCATACAAATAGGACTAAGATATGGAGTAGATGTGGCAGTGATAATAAAATGGAGTGAAAAAATGTTCCACGAAACGACTTTAGGAAATAATTTATAAAAAAAAAAAAAAAGTGGACTCGACCTAATTTCGAGTTGCAGGAAAATGGCCGTTACTATTCCGTAATAACCCCCTAGAGTTTTGTCGGTATATATATTTAGGCTGAGTGAAACGGAAAACGCGATCGACAAGAATACAACTGCAATGGTATACAGCAAAGGTAAAAAAGCAATAACTGTAAAGTATTAAATTGTTAGGAAAATTGATTTTTTTTTTTTCGATGTAGTTAACTAAATTATATTTAGTGAATGGTGAATGGTGAACTACATCGTAGGGAAATGATGACAAACACTGAAAATATCGTTTATTTTTATTCTTTAGATAAATAATGTAAAATTTTACCAACTATCGTACAATATGCTGAAATAATAATGACATAACTTATGATAATCAATAATTCAAAGTTTTAAATACCCACATAGCATTTGGAAAATTATAATACTTTTGAAATATTTGTTGGTGATTATAAGAAAATATTTTAGAAAAAAAATATACTAAACAAAAATGTTATCATGAAGAATGGGAAAATTGTAAATGTAATCTTATGTATTATTGGGGCAGCTAGTTATACAAAATTAAAGAAGTGACCGAATACTTTTACTTAAATTTATAGCTCGTATAATTATTTTGCTTATTGTTCAAAATAAAAACACAATATGTTTTTGTTAAATTATTATTATTATATTATAATAATTTATTTTTATTTTTTGGTGGGGTGGCATAGGCCTATTTAGGGTGCTTAGGCCTCCTAGTGTGATTTATGACTTCCTCAGAATCTCTTAGCATAAATGAGTCATTCCAATAGAAATTTTATCCAATATTTAAAAATTGCACGGGAATAAGTTAATATAAGAAAAAAGTTGGCACCGCTCTCAAAAAAAAAAAAAATTTGATCACGCAGGACACATGAAGAGAGTGAGAGAGAGAAAGTGAAGGAGTAGAATAACCTAGGTAATAGAAATAAAAATTATTTCAAGACATAGTGAAATCATTTTTTTTCGTAATGAATTGTTTTTCATTAAAAATATGGGTAAATTTTTTCATCATTTTCACCAAATTTACCCACTTATATGTATTTCAGTTACATACATTTATTACATTAATTATACAATTACATATTATTTTATAAATATGGAACCATAGACCTTACACACATATAGTGTAATATATTAGTAGGTCTATTCACAGAATATGGAATTATTTAAAAATGTAGGAGTTATTATATATTATTATTGTATATTGTATCATAAATATGTGTACTATATTTTTATTTTTAAAAGTGGTAACACTTTCCAAGAGGCACTATAAAGTTTGTATATTCTGTGCATAATTCTGTACAATACTTAACCTAATATTTTTACATTAAAATTTATAAACAAGTTTAGCATTTTTACTCGCAAAATGACTACACAATAATACAAATAAAATGTCTTATACCTAATATTAAACATTTGAAACGTTTTCCAGTGCATTTTTATTTTTCTAAATATAAATAATACAATAAGAATAACATTTATTTTGTATAAACTATAATATCATTATAAAAATAATATACAAAATAAATCATTCAAAATATATGAGTAATTAAATTAAATATCAAAACTTATTAAAAATGAACTGAGACTTTAATACAACATAAATTTGATTAGGGATGAAATAATAAAAACATAGAAAAATGAATGTCGTGTTTCTATTGATAAATAAAATAAACTTAATGGAGAGTATAGTGTTATAACCGAAATATTTAGTTACATATTTTTGAAATTATGTATCAATATATTTTTGTTTTAAACTAATGAAAACTACTATCGGCGTTAATTTTACTGATTTTGGTTTGGATTTCTGTTAGAATAGGTTTTTAAATATAATGTTCTTATATTAATTAAGGATAAAACTATAATACCATATATATCATTATAATAGTTATAACATTTAATGAAAATATTAAAGAGACAATTATATTTTGTAATACTTTAGAGGTGTTAAAAATAGATAATTATGATTCATATTCTAGTTTCAGTACTTAAAATTTAGTGCAATACATTTTCCCAAAACCGGTTCTTCTTAATTTGGATCTAACACCTGTTCTATTGTAAATGTAAGGTGAACTTTTCAGATCATAAAGTTTAAACATGCAGTAAATATACTGGTGTGTAACTCTGTCCTTAACTATTTATACTTTATAGAATAAGCGGTTAACCGTTTTTTTTTTTCAAACATAACGTAGTGATGACATTTTAAAATTTAATTTCATGGAACAAAAATGAATTTTTTCTGAAAATGACCTCCGTAAAATGGACTAATTTACAGCCATAAGACTGCATCAAAACCTCATTTTTGTAGCTACTGTTTAAGTATAAAAGTGAAATGGGCTCGACGGTAATTAAAAAATTACGTTGTATATGACGGTGGGTATACTTTTGAGTTCTTAATCGTCCCGACGTTCGTGATAAACAGACTGTTATTTACGACGCCGGAGGTGGAGGAAAAATTATTATTTCAATCCCCATGCAGCGACTACACCCCCGAAATCCCACGACTGACAACGTTTCCCCCGTGACCCTCGCCCATTATATGCACACTCGCACAACACAACTATTAAATCTTCACGGGACCCGTAGAAGCTGTAGGTATAATGTTTTCCGTAAGTGTATATATATATATAAGTGGTACCGGTCGTATTTTTATTTTATTGGGTACTTTAAGAAAATAGGAGATTTCAACAAGCGGAAATAGTTTGGAGAAAAAAAATAAATATACGGTCGTGTAAAATTGAATTTCGCGAAAATAATATTTAGCGTAAAACTCATATTATTATTGTACGGAGAAACGCACGTGCGTGCAGGGGACATACAAATTATTGTTATACGTATATTATATATAATACTCCGTTTTATTTTCCGCCCCTTGGCATTAAAATCGTATATTAATCTATTACCAATTGTTTATATAATACTATTTTTGCCACGACCTTGTTTCGATTATTATGCATTCGGTTTTTCCCGGTCGTCCGCCAACAAACACGTGTGGAGATGTGTGTTTTTCCACCAAAAACAATTATATAGCCTCCATATTATATTGCGGCCGCTCGTCATGGCGCCAGGCTAATTCCACGACGCGCGGTCGACTACTATACATTCGTTGTCAATCGATAACAGTCCATTATATATTGTAGTGTAGTGGGTGTATATATATATATATATATACGTATACATGGTGAGAAGAAACATTTCTACTACTTAGGGTACTTTTAAGTCGACTAGTAGGGTATATAGTCGAGTCAATCCGATTTTGACGACTCAATTAAAGACCATTTTTTTTTTGCCATGACAAACGAGAGTCCGTCTTTTTAAAAACCATAGCGTATACAGAATTGTCGACGTTCTCGTTAGAGGCAATTGCGAAAAACATGCGATAAATATACAATGGTGTACACAGGTTATGGACATTGGACACATATTAGCCGATATAGTCCTTGCCATAGTCACAAAATTGGCCAACTTAATTTCACCTAAAATATGCGAGTTAGATAACTATCTGGGTAAAATGAAGATATATTTTTTGTATTTTTTGATACGTAGCATATCGAGGAATGTATTGGTTCTATTTATGTATGTATACACTTTTTCGGGAAAAATGAGTAAAGCGAGAGTTTTCTGGTATAAAGGTTTTTGATAGAAGTTTTGTTCTAGTTGATACTTTAAACGAGTTATTTTTTTGATTTTCCAAGCAGTTTTCAAAATCATAACAAAAACTACTTGCATTTTATGAGTTGTTATGAATTATAAAATAACAAATAAACTAGTCATGGTCACTGACTATATATGTATCTGATGTATTATAATATTTATAACTACGGAAAATGATTATCTATTGGATATTAAAATGTTAGAAAGTTGAAATATATATCATATATTTAGTATAGCTATACAACCTAAACTATATAGTGACACGATAAGTACTATAACATATTTAAAATATTTAACTATAATATTCATGTAGGTATATTACACCGAATTCTATTCAGAATGGTTTTATCGCAAGAAATGATTCATCATTGTTCTCAAACTCAATACATTTACTACAAGTATCCTATCCTACGATTACCCCTATACTACTGACTGTTTTTATAATTTATTAATTAAATACTTTCTTTTAGGTAAAATTTTAGTAAGTTATATTATTTCCTACATTATATTTATTTCCACAATCTGTCACCCAGTAAAATTGAATAGCGTTATTTAAATATCCTCGTGGAGGAGAAACTATGTTATAAATGTATTAAATATCGGCTGTTTATTTCAACACCGATAGGACTAATAAAGTACATTTTTCAAAAGAACGATTAAGTATATAATATCAAACATAAAACAAGTATAAAATGTTATTCAAAAATAAAGCAAGTATATATATGTTGATCAATAATAATGTAACTAATATTGTGTTGTTGAATAAGTTTAATTTAACTTATTAAATGAAAACTTTAAGTGCATAGTGAACTTATATTTCAATTCAACAAATACATTGCTAAAATAGTATAGTTATTATAGAAAATAGGCATTTTTAAAGTTAGATCACTAAAAATGGAATAGTCTATTTGACTTGAGATTTCCAGAAAAGTTGTACAAAAAAAGCACGTATTCATTTTATTTGAAAATTTTATTATAATATCTTGTTATATACTTTGGATGCAAATTTTTTATTAAAATCTACAATTATAGTACGACAAGCATATTATAATAATACATAGGTATAATAAAACTTTGCCATTTACACTTGTATAGGTACAGGTAGATTTTTGATTATGCAAGCTGGAAGTTAGTGGAAGAAATACCAGTCAAAGATGTTATAGCTAAACTCATCAAACCAAAACTAAATATTTATTTTACGAGTTATATTAAACTATAATTATAATATCATAATATGCGTTTATTTGATCATAAGGTGAAAAATGAATTATCATTATAAACGAGTCTGCATACATATTTTAAACCAATTACTATATTTTGGTAATAACTAATAACGTTTTGAGACTTTAATTTTGAACATAGATATATTCTGAATTAATACACTGTACTACATAATATTGTTTGTTATTTTGTAAGCCAATACCAATATTTTCTTTCATTAATATAATGATAAAAATCTTTAGATTTTTGACGTTGAACAATAAATACGATTGTTTTTTATGTCATTTTCATGTAATCATGATTTCATACCAAATCTTAATTTTATATTTTTGGTATGTTATCCATATCATTAAAAATACATAGAAAAAAATTTGTATTCAATTCTATAATATTTTGCATAGTTGACAAAGTGAAGTTGTGAATGACAAACAATAAAATTATGTCAAACAATATAAAAAAATGTCTATTATCTCAATAATTTATTGTTACTAAAGTACAAAATAATTATTATGCTACGACATGAACTCTTATTATTCATTATTTTATTTTACTTTAAGTTATTAACATCTGTATGATATACATCTATAATAAAAATACATTTACAATACATAACCATTTTTCCATTAATTTATATCGGAAATTATAGAATTTCTCTACGTTTAGAGTATAAAATAAAATCCTATTTTACCTTGGTATGGCTTATCGAATAATTTATGAAAAATACGAAAACTTATTCGTTTGAAAACCAAAAACGATATGTTTATTTCAAGGATTCGGGGACCGAGCCCAAAAATGTAAAATAACATCCAAACAACAACTTTCAGACGTACTTATATTAAAAAAACGCTGTGGTATTTATTTTATTGCATTAAACAGTTTGAAAGCCGTATTCATTTAAATTTTATTTGTTTTTTTGAGATTATAATAATATGTAAATAAGCCAGAATCTCCTAGGAATTTTGGGAGCACCTACCCGCTCGTTTCGTGATGGTGACAGTGTTTTCTCGAAGCCAAGAAAAGTTAATAGTATTTTAAATTCAGTAACTTTTCCGAAATTCTCCTGGGCATAATATTTAATCATTTTTATTATTTTCGCCTTATTTCTTAACCAAATTTAACTCTACATCGTGAAACTTACAAATACTAATCACGAAAAAAATGCAGTTGAATAGTCTTAGAGTGTAGACCATAGTATAGTGGATTAGAGTTCAGTAGTTATAGTGGTTCAAAAATAATTTATATTTTAGTTTCAAATAATATTTTTTATCTAATATCATTAGATATAGTTCATAAAAAAAAATATAAAAATTTCTTACTTATGATAATTTAACAAAAAAAAAAAAAAAAAATGGCAACATAATGAGTTACCTCACGTTTAGAGTAAAGTCAAGAGAGGTGTCTATAAGACTTAATAAATACTAATAATTATATATATATATAAATGCATACCTTTTACGGCGTTTAATTTGTTTCCGACCACTTGCTTTGCCACAAAAGCCGCCATTATGCTTCAATGATCCTGTAACAAAAGATAAAATAATCTGTTAAGTACTATCGAAAAAAACGATAACAAAATCGATTTCACACTAAAACGATCATCTTACATAGGTTATTTTATTCATTCAACGAATGGAAAAAATGAACATTATTTTCATACATATTGTAACAATTCAACATGAAATAATTTGAATTATGACTGTAAAAATACCAATATTCATAAAATATAATATAAAAGAAACAATTATCTCGAAAAAATATACCAACAATTTATATTTCACAGTGAATCGACTGTAAATTGAATAAAAATAAATAAACGATTGAGTACTTTTATAATTTTTTTGGAAAACTTACCTAAACGTTTTATGTTTTTTACATTTATTAAATATTTAGTATTATAAATTTAAATTAATTAAAATTAAATATGTAATATGTAATGTTTTTGTGTTTGGTGCAATCAACGTCAGAATAATGGATAGAACTATAACGATTATGATTTAAAATGAGATGAACAACGTAGGTTATTTTTAGAATATGTTTTATTCCAAGATCAGTTTTTTTTCTATCATTTTTACTGCATTCTACCAGTCACCATGAAATAACATGTGTAGAAAATTTGTAGAAAAAATTTTTCGTTTGAAAATTAAAAATATTTTAATATCATAAAGTAAAATACAAAATACAGTGACCGTAGTATGAATTGATGCAATTGTCACTTTTGTGAGACAAAAGATAGCGTCTACAGACTAACCTAACCTATTTTACAGAGATACATATGATAAGAAAAGAATAGCAATTACTATTGTAGCATGGTCATAGTACATTAATTTCCAAGACAGTTTATTTATATTTTAGGTTCTATATCAATTTAGTGTACAATAATCATGATGCGATTCCAATCTGTAGTGTTGTGCAAAAACCGATGATGTACACAAAATGTATGACTATTGATACAATTTTGAATATAGAAATCGAAACAAAATCACACAAAATATACGTAATATATAATTGATATTCGAACACAATATATATTGCATCGGGTTAAATTTATTTTTAGTTCGAAGATACTAAAAAAAAAAAAAAAAACAAAAAACGCTTCAGTGACTTTCGGTACTTACTATTTTTTTTTTTTTTATCATTAAAACATAGTAAACGTACACTCGTCTAAATTCTAATAAACTTAAGCGAACACGCGCGTATTACATTATATTAGCATATTATTACATTATACCTTCACTTTTTCTTATGTTTATATGACCGTAAATAATTTACACGCGTAAATTGTATCGTGTTTGCGATGTTTTTCGTTTCGTGACGACCGAGTTTTATAGCGAACAGAGGGGAAGCGGCGGGGTTTCGGTAACGTCAAAGAGGGCTTACCGGTGTTGTGTTGAAGACGAGCGAACCACCATATCCGAGATTTCTTCTCATATAATATGATAGTATCATAATAGCGGAGTACTGCAGTCAAAGTAACATCAAACCCGGAGAGGAGATAATTATTATGGGATTTAAGATATGGATCAGGGCGAGCGGAAGGGATTTAAAAGCAAAATACAGTCGGTAGACTGATGTATACCTTTAGATATGAAGGATGGTCGGTGTTTTTGAAGGGGGCTTTCCCACGTCTGTACACTTCTACCCTACACGCTCCCATCTGTCCCTTCCCCTGTGTATCTCCTGACGCATAACAGTGCATGTCAAAAACTTTGACGCGGACAACACGGCCGTACGCCGCTCTCCCCCGTACAGTCTTCCCCCCGACTGTACAATCACACATACAACACAGGTACACACACGCGTGTAATTCATATTATTGTGTTTGTGTGTGTATGTATGTATGTATGTATGTATGTATGTATGTATGTGCACATAGGTGTGAGTGAAAAGATAAGCCAAATAGGATTATCCTATAAATGGCCTGGGCAAAGTGCGGGGTGTGGGAATTTACGGTGGCTACAAATAAAATACCGTATAGGTAAAGTTTTGCCCGTGAAATATGTGGTCTTTACGTTTTCGGGTCCGCCGGTATAGTTCATATGTACATGTGTACATAAATCGTAGTGTACCTACTTCCCGTACAGTGGTCGAGGGAGTGTATATTATGATAACAATATTTTCTATATAATATATTATACGCGAAAATCGTTATGCACACACATAAGCTGGCGTTTTACGTACACACGCGTGTACGTTACAATAGTAGGCACATCCAAAGAGGGTGAAAGATATTAACATTTCCGCGCCCGCGACAATAACAATATGGCGCGTGTATAAAATGGCGTAAATGTGTCATAACATGTTTTAGGTACCTCTACTCGGTATACCAACGCAACACGGTGTATTTTATGTGTGTATACGACTATGTGTACAGTTGTAAATTTCGAGGGACGGGTCGTCGTCGGTGACCAGTAGTCTTCCGGCTCGAGGAGGACCCCATTGAAGATGTACCTACATAATATGTATTTTCTTCACACGATATGCGTTAAATAGTGACCCCGGGCGGGGACGTCATAATCGCTCGGAAATCATTCAACTATGTATGCAAATGCACCGTGCACAGCACAAACCATCCGAAAACGACCGGCTGAACACATAAAATCGCAACGGTCATCGAAAAAACCGACACTCGTTTCCACCATCATCAACCACGACGTCAGTAATAATACGCCTATTTATTTATAATAACATAATATTATATCCGTTCTCTGGCCAAACCACCGTTTGTGTTTTCGTCTCTAACCCGCGAAAAGCAAACGCCAACTAGGTATATATTATTACTCGTATATTTTCGTCCACCTCTCCATCCGAACGCAGTCGTCAGACGTATCACGAGAAACTGTGTACGGACGAAAACGTTATACGGTCTCCGACGAAACAATAATATAAGCCATAATGAGTACGTATAGTGTCGTCAAACACGTACACGCGCCCGATCGTATTACTATTATACTGTACGTAAATGAACGCACCCACGCAAATAAGCGGCTCGGGGGACGTTTTACGATACAGTTTGTCACAAACGTAATATTGCACATACACGCGAACACACGTAAATGTATGCGACGTATTAGTTCCATTCGTATACGAAACAAATACCGATCAGTATCAAATGGTATGCTCTATGATCGTGCAAAGTTTAAACGTAAAATATTTTCCGATTCTGGTCGTGCATCTCTGAAAAACATGAAATATAGTTTCTAGTTGGGTTTCCGGTAACAACCGGTTTTCAATATGTTTTCTAAACATTGTCTAAATATTAACTAGGTATATAATGGTTAAACCATAATATTATAGGGTTTACAACAGCATTACAGCACAACGTTCTTTTAGATTAGATTTTGGAGATGATAATATACACATCATTATAGTAATGATTTCTAATAAAAACATTGTTCAAATTATTGCAATATTAGTTTCCAGTTTCAATAAATGTTTTTCTTTTTATGATTCAAACCTTTGCTATGATGAAATAAGCATAACTTGATCTCTAAGTAGAAAAAGGACGGCTAAAATTTTAGATATATACCATACATGACATTTTTATTTGTGGTGACCTTTGATATAACTATCGAAAAAATATAGCCCGATATCGCTAAAGTAATAATTTAAAATCATCATTATAAATTATGTTTGATAAAAAAAAAAAATATTCTACGCCATTTGAAATCCCCAAAACCACAATTGATTATATTATTTTCCCGCAAAGTTATCATCAAATGATAATGATTTGTCTTATATAACTTCTAGAAATAATATTGCAGAAATAAACCTGTCTCTAATATGTCGTATATTTCAGTTATAAAATACGCCATATAAATTGTATCTCAAATCGAGTTTTTAAAAAAAATTGATCCATTAATAATTAATAGATTTAAATAAAAATGGATTATCTCTATTTCTTATAAAAATTTTGATTTTTGAGATACAATATGTGCTATCTAGGAAATAATATTTATACTATATAGTGAAAATGTAAATCTTATATATGCTAAAAATGTTCTCGGTGATTTTCTATAACTATTTTTCCATTTATTCATTTCTGCCATCAGAATACATTTCTATAGTCCATGCATGGTTTTTCCGTTTTCCGATCGCCCCATATTTCATGTTTTCCGAAAAGGTACGATTTATATCGCTTTATATCATTCTATACCACGTATAGTATTATTATCCATACTTTTTAGTTTTCCCTGAACTTTCCAATTATCTTTCGCATATTCCTCACATACCATCGCCCACCTCATATCACTGTCTATTACATTCCCCAATCTATTTTTTAGTCTTACCCTTCGACATAAATTCCTTTTACTATTCTTACTGCCTCTGTTTCTTACCACCTTAAACTTATCCTAATTATCTCAATCTACTCATTCTCGTTTTTCCCACTTTTGTAGCTACTCCTATACTACCCCTTATATATTCATTTTTTATTTTGTCTTCTCTAGTCACTCCATTTATCCATCTTAACATTCTCGTCACTGCCATTCTAACACTATGTTTTATCTTCCTATCCACTGCCCAATACTTTAATCTGTACATCATTGCAGATCTGACTACTGTCTTACAAAATGTACCTTCTATCCTAATTGTAGTTCTAATGTCACACAAATGACTTTGAGCTTCTCTCCACTTCGTTCACCTACACTTAATCCTATGTTGTTATGTCTTACTCACAATCATCATTATTTTGTAGAACAGATCCTAAATAATTGAACCTCTTAGCTTCAATCACTATATCCTCATTTAAATTCATCTATTGCTTTCCCCTATTTGTTCTGTGTTCCCTTTCTTTAAACCATACTCTATATATTCTATTGTACCCCTACAAATCCTTAATCCTTTTTCCTCCAGAATTTCTTTACTTTCTTCCAGTGTATTTCATCACTTTAAATATGGCCATACTGAATTCGCCCTTTAAAATGCTTCATTAATATACTAGGTACTATAATATTCAATATAGAGTGACGACATAATAATTCACCTCATTGTGTTGATTATAAAGTTAGCTAAGGGGATGTGAATTTGATCCATTTTTCCAGTATTAATAATCCATTCAATCCCAAATATGCAAATAAAATTAATTATATATACAAAGTAACGCACAATTCAATTTACGACCGTGATAGCGTGATTGCTAAAATACAATTTTTGGTACAAACTGAATTCGAATCATCTATTTTGTTTTTTTTATTAACTATTTACATGCGTAAGTCTATATAATTTTGTTAATATACATTTGTATGTATGAATGATTAAAAATCGAATGCACTTTGTTTCCAGTATTCAAAACAAAATTATCTACGATACGATTACAAACTAAATAATAGTTTAAAAACTATGTAAATGCGAATATTGATTCTATTTTTTGTTTGAACACAAGAATGTTAATGGTTAAAAATATATTTATATTTTTATTAGGTCAATAAAGATACCTATTGATTTATTTAAAAATTCGATTATTATATTATTTATTTTTGACATTGATAATAATATTTTATACCTAACTTATAGGCTACAATGAACCACGTATTTATCAGGTACTTTTGAATTAATCATTCAAATTTGTAAATTTGTATTTATGCACGACTGCACACTCATTAATAAAATTTACCAGTTAACTAAAATAATTGGTAAAAATTTATTTTAAAACGTAAAATAATTGTATAGAAATATTCATTATTAATATATCAATTTGATAGTTTAATTATTTTAATGGTTAGGAATTTTGTGATTTATAAATATTGTCGATAATTGTCGATAAACATCTAATATATATTAATCATAATAAAATTAATTTTTAATAATGTCGTTTCCTTCAGTTCGTGTACACAAATTATCTTTTAAATTAAACAGTAAGCTATTCTATTCAATTTATAAAGATTAAAAGATCATTATGCACAAAGTTTCCAATCATATCTCTGACATTCATCCTAAATGTATTTTATACATTTTTCTGAATCACCGTATATTTTAGTAATATATAATATCACGACACTTATTTATTTACTCTACAATAAAAAAAACGCTGTAATTAAAAAGTTTAATTTTATCAAATCACGTAGTATTGTAAATATAGAAGTTTATAAAACAAAAATTTTAAATTCCCGCTTGACTTTTTAAGAAAGTTACATAATGTGTCGTGAACAATCTCGGATTTAAGTTACTTAATTAAAAAATATATCGTTTTATATAAATGAAAAAAACAAAAACTTTGTTAAATAAAAAATTAAAAACCACGTAAAAAAAGATTTTATAAATTTATGAAACAAGTGTGTTCAATGGCATTTAACATTTCAATGGAGAAGAATCAGTAGAATCTTAATAACTTATAATTAAAATAGTTAACTAGATTAATAATTTATATAAAATATGCAGGGATCAATAACAATATAATTTCATTTTAAAATAATAATAATTATTATAAAATTATTCAATTTAATTAGTATTAAGGTAATATTTGTATTTTATTCAAACAACTAAAATTATTATTTCATTTAGAACTACGATACCATGCATAAAGCATGCTGTTTTAAATATTTATTGGCATACGATATTGGATGACCATCATGAACTAATATTAAAATAAACCCAATTTAATATCATTAATTAAACGCTTTCATTTTATTTATAATTCAAATGGTGTTATTTTACCTTTTTTAATTTTGTATAATCGCCTTCCGATATAATATATTATATATATAATACTGTAATATAAATATTATCATGTGAACAACTTCTATCAAATTATTAGTCCACTGTTATTCAATAATTGTATTACCGTTTCTATTCATTTCTATATCAATCCTGCTCGAAGGACCAAAAACATTGAATTAGAAATGCACTTATCAAGTGCAAAACATGTAAAAGTATAAGTGCATTTTAGGTAACAGTGCTAAAAAATTAAATACCTAACGTTAATGTAAAAGTTCGTGGTGTTATAAAAAAAAAAATATAAAAAAGAACTACCTACTACTTTATGAAAAAATTAAAGATTACTCACATGTTTTTTACCATATATAAGTGACGGGTAGGTATATAGTTTAAACGAAATTTGTAATAAAATTACAATGGTTTTTATACTAGTAGAAGAAATTTATAATCTTTCAAGACACCAACATGTATATTATATTTTAATTTTTCAAAATGATATAGGTACATAATTTTTATATTTTGATATACCATATTGTAGGATGGTATGAATCTGGGAGAGAAAAAACATGTTTGATATCATTTATTCCGTTTTAACCCTTATTGAGAACCAGATTTGTAATAAACTTTATTATTTATTATATTTTATTTTTTATTATTATTTTTAGTATAACATTATACGTGGAACTGCAAGTTTATGTAAAATACATAAATATTTTACCTATTGTATTTTTTCCTATTATTATTCTATTATATTATTATATTATTATTATTATTATTACGCTATTATAAGGTACTATATAATGATTTAACCTATTTGTAGTGTGATCTTTTGTCTAGGAAAAACAAAAAGTGTGTTTTTATGTATACGTTATATGTACTAGTAGCGTATATAATACAGTATTTCAGTAACCACTATGCCATCCAATAAGTGATTTGTAGCGAGATAAATCGTTTACAAAACACCGGTACACGACACAAAGTAAATTCACATGGAGTTTTTGTGCCTGCGATATACCCGTACTCTATAGAAAGAGATAAACAATTGAAATTCCGAAAAATATAATATAATTATTATGATAATACACATTTTAAGCGTTCATGTGCATTTTTCTGTAAATTATTGATTCCGGTCTGTGAAGTATCTAATTTGCCATATATTATAGCACACAAAAGAGCGAAAAAGACGAACCAAAAAAAAAAAACATCATCATTTTAACATAATTTTATTAATAATAATTACTTTAGATTAGCTATTGAATAGGAATAATATGATTTGAAAATAAAATTCATCAGAATATGGTCCAATTTCTCAATAAGCATTTAAACATTTTATGCAACCTTTAAATGTAATGTTTAACAGTAAATAAACATTTAATAAATATTAAATTTGGTTTGATCAAATGTCGCTAAACCTTTCAGTCAACCTTATTTGAACAATTTTGAAGGTTTATACAACCCTTGCATGGCAAGATTCAACGCAACATTGAACACTATTTGGTATCAGTTTGGCAACATTGAACAGTGTTCCTGAACAGTTCCCCCCCCCCAAAAAAAAAATTGCAAGCAACCATCCATTTTTATTGTATCCCCTCATCTATCTTATTTTGTACTACCTCTCCGGAATATTGTTTTTAATTTTTTTTTGCTGTAAATTTTGCAATTAATCTTAATTCGGACAATTGGATTCGAACCTCTGACCATCACTTACTAAAAAATATTTGTACTCACGCTGAACTAACTAAGCTACACTGAAATTATATGAACCTTGTCGGAATTATGGGTACATATAAATGCTCCAGTAATAGTATATTATTACAGACATGGCTGAGGAGAAGACATTATACTGAATTGCTGCAATGCATTCAATAGCGACCAAAATGAGCTCGAGTCTGTTGCAAAATAAACCTAGAATTCTTACGCTTTTGTTACTTTACATAGGGGCCCATTAGGGGGGGGCAGAAGATGGACATAGTCTCCCCTGGATAACACCAAAAAAGTGACTTAGTATGTTATATACCGGAGTGTAATACACACATTTGTATTAGACCGAGTACGATTTGACTACTATTAAATTCGTAGTAACGATTCAGAAATGTCTACCATGTTTATATTATCATTTACTATTCCACCCGCAATTAATCCTCAATTCCAAAAGATTCCAAATTCCAAATTCTGAGAAGTGAACCAATATTTTCGTAGTTTGAGATACCCCTCCCCATTTTTTAAACTCAATATCTATAAATGCTCTCGAGGGTTAGGAGAAGGAGATTTTCGCTTGGAAAAATAACTATATAATGGAGTATTTCTAAAATTGGTTGTTTATAACATGAAAATATTATATTTTATTTAGGTTTGCCGCTTCTGAAATTTATCCTCCTATAGGTGTTAAATATTGAAATATGAACAAAATGATAATGTAAAATTAAACATTATTTTTAAAGGTTATGTTGAACATTAATTTTAAAACATTTAACTATTAACGTTACATTAAATGTCTAAGATTACAAGATGTTTATTGGGTGAGTGACCGTGATGAAAATAGAAGGACTTTGGTGTCATTAGGAGGACGATCAAATTGGAAGGATAACGAATAGATAGGTGATTGTAACTGAGAAGATTGGATTTCACGGATAGGCCCGAGGGGTTTGTTGATCTTAAGAAGAATCATAGCCTTAAAAATAATCGAGTTGATATAATTTATTCGAACATTTCAATTTCGCAATGAAGTGCATGCATGATACGAACCGCACTTGCATTGTAGCCGCCCGTAACGTTATATATTATACGCGAAAATAAAATAATCAGCGCGGGAACACGACGAAATGGTAATAATTTACCGGGAAAGTTATAATAAATATACCTATTTGGGCGTTCAGCCAACGGCGGGGACGACAACAGCAACCGCGCGGTGTACCGCAGCTGCAGTACACAGTGTTTGTTGACCGCGTACAAAATATAACGCGAGTACGTTAGTTTCCACCCTGTATAGTCACACGATATCTATTTATGAACAGGTCGGTGGGGGGGGAGGAGGAGGAACAGTGAATGCATAAACGTTTTGGTACCCAACGATAATATTTTGCGAACATGGCACACAACCGCTGTCGTTTATCGTCAAGGGAAATATCACACACACACACACACACACATATATATATATATAATATATAATATATATATACACATTATATTATATACGCCACAGATCAATTTTAATTTTTCACTCTAACCGTGTGCACGGGCCAGTGCGGGTGTTGATAGGTGGAAAGTGACGTAAAGGGACGAATGGCGAAATTCGATCGGTTCAGATCGAGTTTGCATGGGTTTACATATTATTGTATACCGGACGGCTGTCGAATAACGACACGAATCGGCACTCAGACGCGGACGGCCCGGCGAGAAAATTTAAATAATTTTCATTCTCCCCTACTGTTGATACGACGCAAACGTGTAGTTTAGGTATGAATTTTGCACGCCACGATGAATGCGTGTGGCCGTGTCGACGACGAAGGTGCGAGAAAAACTGAAATTAAACAGGGAGATCGGTCTGGGGTACAACGCATAAATACCGACAGCCACTCACGGGTGTATGACGCCGGACACGAATAGGCACTCTGGCAGAGGCACGTGCGGTGTGAACGTTTTGATATTTTTGACATACATACTCTGCCACATGCACATTGTGCACGGATAAAATAATAATAACCAAACTGCCCGGCAACTGATAACTTTTAAAAACGAGATACAGAAACTTTCAAAAGACGAGAATTTATAATGCGTTTTTTCGTTCGGTTTAAATTAATAATAATATCATACCGTTCCGCGTCAATTTTACTAAAGTCGTTTAAAAAAATCATCAACGCTGCTTTTAGCATTGAAATTAAATTTTAAAATCTTCTGGCTGAATAAAAATCCGACTATAGCCTAGACCGAATACCAGTTAACTATTTGTATAGTATTAAAGTAATTAATACAATGTTTATGTGTTACTATATAACTGTCGTACATTACCTACCGTTGTATTCTGAAATGTTTAATACGTATTTAACGCAATTTTTAATATAGGATATATTACAATTTGTAATACTATATCGAGAGCAAATTGGAAACTTTCTAATTATATAAATATATATATATTATATATAATAATTTAACTTCTTGAATAATTTTCCCAAAAAATCACTTTCTGCAGTCATGGTTAGAACATTAAAATAGTTTCAATTTTTTTTTTTTTAATATTTTTAAGTCATAGTTTCACTTTGGATTTTAATAAAGATATCTACTGAATAGTTTTAAATTATAATATTAAAGGTCAATAAAGATTCGGGTTTTAGAGATTCATTAAATAATTACAATTTTAAATTCCGATATACAAAATCCAGTACACATTGTTGTTAAACCGTAATTTCGAAAGTAGTTCCTATTTTCTAATCATATCATCGTGATATCAGATCAATAAAAAATTAGTCACAAAAAAAACTATATAGCCCCGTAGACATTATTGTGATCGACAACGAATTCTATCGAAAAAATATTATTACCTAAAAAAAAAAAAAAAAAAAATCAAATATGTACTTAGAATGTACAAATTTATCCGAACACGAATTTCACACTGATCGATGATTGTGATCAAAATCAATCTTTGGATATCGACGTTTGATGATGGTACGGCAATGGTCGATAAAGTTATTTTTTACGACCAGTGCCTATTTTTTCATGCTGACAATGTAAATATATTATATATATTATTACACAGTATACACGAGTATAATATGGCATTCCAACGTATTGCCAGACATTCATCTAGAGCCACTTCTGCTAATTGGATAATCATTCTAACTGTAGGGCGTCACGCGTTTGGCGAGGCGACCGTCTATGCCAGTGCCCTAATATATCCGACGACGCAGATGTGCCGCCACTGAAAATTGCACATTAAACAAAATGAGTACATTTTTAACAGAATGAAAAAAAAACCTACTCAAACTACTCACACGCACTCATTAATTACAAGACAAAAAAAAAAACCGGGTGAAAATCGTACACTGTTGAAGAGAGAGAGAGAGAGAGAGGGAGAGAGAGGGTAATACGAGTCATACGAGTTGTAAAACGACGAAAATGTTGATGTATTTTTTTAACGGTTTCGATTATCGGTTTAAAAAACCTAAAATGTTCGGTTAATTTCCAAATTTTGTTGATAAAACTGCTTTCTAAAAAATTGTGTTATTGATTACAGCTAGTTGCAACGATAAGTATTGGCGGTATTTTTTTTATTTTTATTTTTTGGATGGGAAGTATTTTAGAGTATTCATATGATATTAACATATTCGTATAAAACCGTTGTATATATATATATACGGATATAGCCTACATTTTGCATACAATTTTCTATTAAAAAAAATATATACATATAGATGTAAATATATATTTTACCTCAAAATATATATACATATAAATTATACATTGTCGCTTGGACAACAAGAATTGCTGCGAAAGCCTAAATTACGATTAGACCCTGTGTTTAGTGCAGATTTGTTATTACAATGTTCAGGTAAATTGTATTTAACGTTCAGTTAAGATAGCGTATTGTCAGTTTAGCGGAAACTTGAGTTCATTATTTCAATGTCCTTTAACACTTTAACCATTAAAGCTATATAATTCCAAAAAGTACCATAATAGTATTGTCAATTTGTAAACTGAATCAAACGATTTATGATAACTGATAATACATCAACTTGTCAATAAAATTAACTAAATATTCACATTTACATTTGTATTGAAGGGTTTAATTTAATTATTTAATTTAAATTATCCGTGAATTCTCTCGGTGGATAAATTAGCGGATATCAAGACCTACTAGTAATGTTGGAGTTGAAATTTAGCATATCGGGAACTTGTAATAATAATTTTTTCAAATTAAAATTAGATTAAAATATAAGATTTTAAGCGTAACTTAAACCACGTTGTCGTTCAACTCTCTGTTGTGTGTTTCAACCGTTTACGAGTACTCGGGTTAAATTCAAAATATAATATTATATTGACGACTGTGTAAAAACGTGAAAATATATTCATCGTTTAACAGATGAATTAAATCACCGGATAATCGTATAAACGAACTTAAAATTCCGAATGGAAATTCGTCAAGTGTGTAGAATTCGATTTATCCTGGTCGATGAACATTTATAACCGTGGCCATGTCCGACTGGGTGACGGTGCGTGCTATATAATATATTGTGTTCGCGGTCGATAAAACCAAATCGCATTATATTATTTCTTCGACCGTTTTCGCGGTCACCAGATTTCTGTATAGTCGACCGTTCACCGCGTCCTACCGCGTTTAGCAATTTCCTCCGACAATAGTGTCTATATATATATATATACAATTCAACATATAATATAAATCATATGTTTTATACACATATATACACACATATATATATACATTATACATTTGTCCAATTATTGAAATTCCAGGTAAAGTTACCCGTTTTTCGTATCATTTATGTCAAGTTTTTTAGATTAAAAAAAGGGCATATTTTATGCTATTATTTAGCTTTTTCTCCAGCTCTGACATTACGTCACATATATTATTTCGATTGAAATTCTTGTGTCTCGTCAACAGATAGGTTACGTACGTATTAATACGGACGCTAGACAATAAACGGACGCCAGTAAAACCGACGAAATAAGAAAACTTATTTTATAAACCATTAAAACGGACGGTCCGGTAATATTATACGACGATTTTAATGTTTGCCGACGCGTGTTGTAGTCGACCATCCCTCCGATGAAATTGAAACGGACGATGGCATGGCAATGATAATAATATAAAGGTTTATATGGCTCTCACGCCGAAACGTAATAATAATAATAATAATAATAATAATAATATAATATATTAATATAATACTGGCGAGTGTGCTGGAAAATTACTCTCCGAGGTTATTTCTATTTTCGCGTACATCGAGATTCAAGACAGTAAAATGGAGTCGAAAAAAAAAATAGAACATTTCAAATCAAACTTAAAAACGTACTTACATGTATACCTATTATAGGTATGGATGGGTATACATGTATACCTATCCAATTATAATCTGACGGAACACGATGATTAAATATCCTTACCTACGTATGTAATATACGTATAGGTAATATTTAGGAATTTTTAATATAATAATATTTTCGTATTTACATAACAGATACGATATAATTGAACGTAATGAACCATATCCAAATAAAACAGGCAACATAAATTCAAATATACTGCCCATATTTTATTCAAAAATCCCACGTACGAGTATAAAATGCCACGTTCTCAGCTGATTATATTATAACTATAATATTCAATTCTAATATTCTTTATTTATTTAATTTTTTAATATTCATGCAGCATATCACGGCTTACACTATACAGAATCTTTTTCGACATTTTTAATTTTTCCAAATATTCATAAATATTTTATGGTAGGTAGTCTTATAATTTTCACAATTTTTGATGAAAACTCTAATTAGGTTTCAGTTTCTGTTTTTAAATTTAGTTCTTTTAATTATAGAATTGTACTATTGTGATATTTTATTATGCATTTTAATGGTTATAGTTCCTATTTGCTAAAATAATTTTAAGCTGTATATTAATAACTGTAAATATTAACTAGGTACCTTATTTTCCTTATTCTGTTTTAAGTTCCAGTACATCAATTTAACTGTAATTAATTGGTAGTAAAATCGACGTACTTCTTAATACTGATACAACCTCTGCTATAAATTATTAACTGAACCAAAACCAAGCCCCTAAAATACTTATCAAATAAAGATGAAAAATCCTTGTGATGTGACCCAAAAATTCTTGAATTATCGAATATTATATGGAACCGATAACAATCATAATAATGTCGATTCGATAACGATATATAGTTATGTATATGTAATTTCGTGCGTCCCGACATAAGACTACTAATGTATAAGTTAAGATAATTTATGTTAAAGTTAAGTAAAAAGCTTCTAAAGAGAAAATTTCCCAAAAGTTCAGACTTTTAAAAACATTGTGAGTTTTATGCCGAAAAAATCACCCTGTATATATATTATATTATTGTAGTTTTTCGTCATTTTTCTCCCGAAAAATAACGAAAATCTCGTCTAAAGACACGATACGTATTCTCAATCACCGTATATATATATATATATATATATATGTACAATAATGGTATAAAAAAAAAAAGTTGACTTATATACGATGAGTCCAATAATATCCTCATCCGATGCACACATATAGTGTTTTCGTCACCTCGCTCACGTATAACTATTTCTTTTATTTCTATACACACACACACATATATATATATATATATATATATATATATATATTTATGCCGTTATTATACGCCTTGCCGTTTATTTCTTTAGCCCCCTGCCTCCAGCACCCCTGGCTTTATATTACGCCCTTAATTCCATGTTATTGCCTCGTCATATCCTGTTTTACGTCGACATCAATATCTCGTACACCTATAAAAGATATACAACACACACCGATGTTTTACTTTTATTTTGTAAAAAAGCGAAAAAAATATTCAAGAACCCAAATCTCTGGTAATTTTCGGCCCCAACATACCCGTGAAATTACAATATTATTATTATTAAATTGCCCCCGAGACCATAGATATAATTTACATGCATTATTAAATTACGGGATTATACGTATTCGCAACCTCCCCCCCACCCCGAAATACGGGAATTCTCAACCAAACACCACTATAATATTATATATGCATGCAAAGAGTTAATATTCAAAATACGGTCTTGTGTGACGGTTAGAAAACGGTATGTATATATATTATATATATAATGGTACATATGATATCACTCTCACTACAATAGTGTTTCTTCCATGATTTACATAATATGTTGGCATTCGACTTTGAAATCATTATATTCGTTTTCATCGGGACTATAACGTGTGTATATAAATAAAATAGTAAATGTAAATTTTATATTTTCCTCGACTCAGATTACTGAGACTGCGCCTGGGGTGTTGTCTTATATTTTAAAGGCCGCTATAATCAAGCAGTCGTAATACGGAAATTGTATGGATCCAAAATATTGCTATTACGACGCGATAATATTCACATATAAATATACACGAATGCGATGACATAATTGAAGACAGTAATAATATACAAGAACATGTTATTTCGTAAATTTTATTTCAATTTATTTGAATAGATATTAATTTATATAAATTAAAAAATTAGGAATGTACCAATTTATTGTTTTGAATTATTTGTTAAAAAAATGCCTTTTAGATAAGTTAAGGTAATTGTGACCTTATTAATCTGGTTTAATCCCCTTTTCAACGAAACATTATTTTATCCCTCTTATCGGTCTTTAAAACAAAAATATTTTGAGAATCTAATAATAAAATGTGTACGAGTACGGGGATATTTTTAGATTAATTTTAAAATATACTTAAATATTCTTTCTATTCTTTTCTTTGGACTTCTCGCCCAACTATTTTAGCTCGGCCACCCTAGTTCTACACTTCCACTTAACACTATATCAAGCATCTTCTTCATTTAGCCCTAATTTCCTCGTATAGCTCGCCATTTCATCCCCACAGATTTTTTTGGTCTTTTTTCCCCCCTATTTCCATCAAAATACATTTCCTTTAATAATCTGACTGCCCTAGTCTCATCTCTTATTAATACATGCCCAATCTATCTCAATCTATTCTCTCTCATTTTGACAATTATCGAAGCTACTTCTATACTACCACTTATATACTCATTCTTTATTTTGCTTCTCCTAGTCTATCCACTCATCCACTTTAATATTCTCAAGTCTACTATACTCGTTCTTTGTTCTACAATGTATCTATTGCCAATATTGCGTTCCGTACATTATTGCAGGTCTCACCACTATCTTATGAAATTTCACTTTTAACCTAATAGGGATTCTTTTATCACACAAGATACCTGACGCTTCTCTCCACTTCATCCATCCATAATTAATCCTGTGCTTCATATCATCTTTGAAGCCCTCATCTATCTGTACAACGGACCCTAAATACTTGAATCTCTCAACCACCCCTACTACACCCCCACTCAACTATATTTCTTGCCTTTCCCTATTACATTTATGTTCCCTATCACAAAAATCATACTCTATATTTTTTGTTATACCTTGACTAATCCATAGTTCATTACTATCAAGAGTTTGCCTCCACTTTTCAAGTCTACCATTCAGTTCTTCAGGACTCTCTCCTATCAGTACTATATCATCTACAAACAGCATGTACCATGGTACCTTATCCTGTATATCCTTTGATATTTCATCCACTATCAGGTAAAATAAGTAAGGACTAAAAGTCGAACTCTGATGCACACATACTCTGACTCAAAAATCCTCAGTCTCTCCACACAAACTCATCACTCTTATACTCACCCCTTTATATATGCCTTCAATACTGTTTACATAAACCATTAATCCTTTATTCATTAATGCCCACTTTAAGATTTGCCTTGGACTTTGTATAAGCCGTCTCTAGATCAATAAATATCACCCAAAATTTTATTTTCCTTTCTATGTATTTCTCTATAATCTGTCTTATACAAAATATTGTCTCCATTGTTGACCTCCCAGACATAAACCCAAACTGTTTTCTAGTAACAATTGCCTCAATTCTTACTTTTTTATTTATTATATTTATTTATATATCTTCATACTGTAACTCATAAGTTTTATCCCTCTATGATTTTCACATTCCTATACATAAATGGTGATAAACTCTGAAGTAGGGGGGGAGTGGCCAAAAAGGTTTTTCTTCAATTATATTTCATACATACACTTTACTTCTAAATTTCTAAATATAAGTTTAGACACTTTAAAGCCCCGTTGTTTCTTAGTGATTATTTTAGATTCCGAACGTTTTACAAATGTAAAAATGTATGATGTTTATTTTTTTTATTTTTTCTGTGTTAACACATTTTCTACCAGAAGGAGTGATTTGATCTTTTAAAGCTTATCCTGTTCCCGGTAGCAAATTGCAGTTAGCTGGTATTTTATAACAGTCATTTTTCGATTTCTGAATTTTTTTAATGCATTCGGAAAAACTACCAACAAACTTTGAAAAAATGGCGAAATACGATTTCGTCAAATCGAGATTTTTAATTTTTCGTAATTTCAAAAATAATGACTTAAAATCTTGAAATTTACATTGACTATTAAATTTAGTGATAAGTTTACGTTGATAAAATTTTTTTATATTTTTTTTTTTTTGCTATTTTTGGCTATTATTTATAGAAATTTTAGATTTTGAAGTTTCTAAGTGCTAAAAGATGTAATTTTGGGTTTTAAGATTTGACAATTTTATTAAACATTAAATATACGTAACATACTCCAATTAAATTAAAAATATCTCAAAAATCTATAGTTACTATTTTTTTTATAATCATCAATCAAATCAAATGAAATTTTATAACCTGAAAAAACGTAATATAACGTTATTCCTATATAAATTTAAAAAATCGAGGGTAAAAAAAGTATTTTAGATTCTAGGAAGCTATAAATGCTTTTACAATGTTAATTTTCTTCTCTAAACAAATTTTCTACCAGAAGAAGTACACCAATCTTTATAAATTTACCCAGTTTCCAAATTTCGGTAAAAAATTGCATCTAGTTGGTACTTTAAAGATGTATTTTTTCGATTTTCTCAATAGATTTTTAATGCGCAAGTAAAGATTATCAAAAAATGATGAAAGAATATCAAAATAGCAATTTTTTCAAATCAAAACTTTTTTATTTCTTCAGATATCATACATCAGTACATACATACTACTTTTTAACAACAATTATTTGTTATTTACCTCAATGCCAGTGGTTTAGACAAAACATTGGAACCATAATTGTTTATTTTGAATAATTCATTATAAACTATAGTTATATATGTTGAACTAATGCAACCAATTAAAATTTTTAAAAAAAATCAAGAGGGGCGATCCACCTATCGCCCCTTCCGGAAAAACCGCCACTGCTGTACATCTCCTTTACTCTTAAATTTGGTACTACACAACTCTTCTCAACGCTTCTGGAATTTTTCCTATAACTAGTACCTTATTAAAGAAATTTAGTTAACTTAACTTACTATACGTCTTCGTATAGTATTATAATATAACATATTCTATCCGGTCCCACTGCATTCCTTTACACTACTTTGCCGAAAGGTACGATAAAAAGTAAAATACAAAACAAATTACTGGCCGAAGATTGGCATATTATGGTTATTTCAAAATGTATTCAAAGCATAATAATAGAAATGACAGGTATCCCGAGTCTCTTTTTAACATGTTCATTGTAGTGTCGTGATTTAAATCTATATATATTATATTTTTGAATTGGTTTTTTATCATTTTACACTGTATTTATGGGTTTTACAATGAAAGAGATACTATCAGTCATTTTATTTTTTTTGTTTTTTACATTTAAGCGGAAGCTTGACTTTTACATAAAAGTTTCTCTAAAAACAAAGCCGTTGCGATAACAAAGAATCACCGAGACAAAACTGACGAATAAAAAAATATATATATAAATAATAATAAAACCTGACAACCACAAAGAATAAATGAGCGAATTACTTCGAAAATTTTTAAATTTAATATTTGGCTAAACTAAATACAAATGACTAAATTACATATTTATTAGAAAAATATATATTATACAATATTACTATATTTCATCTTTTAGGAAATATTGTTCTTGTTTATTGTGAAAATCAACTCAATTATTCGATTTAATAAAAAAAAAAACCATTTATATTAACAACGAAACTAATGGAATAAATAGATTTTATTTCATTGAAATACTTTTTTTTTTTTTTTAATCATAAGTATATTATAGTGATAAGATACGAGTAGTTCTAATTTATAAAAGTCTATGAAAAAAAAAAAATAATAAGTTTTAAAAGATTGTACTACAGTTTCTTACTCCATAAAATATCCTAGTACGTTTGATGGTCTCACTCACTCAAGCTTATAGAATTATAATTAGACACGATGAACGATATAATATAATATAATAGCCATATGAATATTTATTATAAATATTCATACAGCAGTTTTTTAAATTTTTATTATTTATATAATTAAAAAATGTGCGAAATTCCCACCAAAAAAAAACTTATATTATGTTATAGCTCGTTTAATTAATTTGTTACACATATAATAATTATGCGGTGTCATCTACCTCAGTTTAAAAATAATTATCAAAAGTGGATTTATAATGGTATTGGATAGAGGGACCTTTAATTATCCTAAAGGCCGGTCCTTATTTATAGGTCTATTTGTGTTTCGTCAGCACAAAGTCGTTTCGAGTTATTTCTTCGTATAAGTAATTTCCTTCCACTCGGATTTTGCACTGTTGGCAATTTCTCATCAGCTTGCCACCGTTTTCCTTATACTAATTAGTGAAACAATAGAGATAAGCATTATATATATCACCCACATATAAGTACATACATTTTATACGATTTAGTGAAAAATGGTTTAAAAAAAAAAACAGGAGCGAGTTACTTTTTTCAACCAGTGTATGTAAAGTTAGTGAAAAGTAAATAAAATAAATTAGGTTAAAACTTAAAAGTTAATTTATAATTTCGTTAAAAAAAAAAAACCGGGTATTAAATTAAACGTTTGTTTAGAACTTTATATTACTATTTATTTACTTTTACTAAATTTACTAAAGTAAATATATATTTTATTAATTTCAATGTTTTTTAGAAATTATATTATAATATGAAGTATTGACAAGTAACTATATAATTGAATGTTAAGGGCAATGATGACTAAGGCGTAGGACGAGTAATCAATTATCATGATACATACGTTATCATTATTAGACAATACTTTTTGTGTATGTTTTTTTTTTTTTGCCTTTTAACCGTCAAAATATTATTAGGCATATAGCATTTCTCGAAAATCTCGGTCATTCTTCTCAGTGAAAATATCTCGATGACATTAAAAACACAGGGACTACTATTTCCTTTTCAACTAAGGTACGTTTGCCATCGCCTATTTGTATGATATCACATTTTCTTCACCATTATACCGAGTATAACCAAAAATTATAACGGTATAGTTCTATTTATTTTAAACTAGTGGTGTCCCGAAAGCAAACGACTCGACGGGAACGTGTGTAAAATATATCGTTCTTAATATCTTTGATGTGTCCAAGGATTACGAATAAACCGTCAAAAATCAAAATAATATGGTGCCTGACAGTGTTCTACTACGAGAAGTTATGCTTCTGTAGTGTTTAGTGATATTATCAAATATCAATCGATCGGTTGATTGGAATCGATTTTCTACACCAAATTTTGGCTGGTTGTACCATGTACACGAATTCCACGCGCGTTGCATTAATAGAAAATGTTCACGGGGGCCTCGAAAACTTTCGTGGCAAATAATTTATATAATTCGCCGTTAGTAAACGGGCAGAGAAACGGTGTTTTAACCATACGAATAACTTCACGGGTTGAAATTACTAGTTTCAGCGTATATATATATAAATATATACTATAACGAAAGACAAACAGTCGAAAACTTTCGCTTTTATCTCCAAGTCATCCCATGCATGTGTTGTTTAAAGTGGTGCGTACATTTATGTATCGAAAAGGCTGTTGTATGAGCCAATATTATATACTTAATACATTATTAAAGAATCTACACATTATTCAAGTTATAATATATCAGTTTCTAAAATGAAATTATAGGAAAACGACAACAAGGTGAATATAACAAGTACAGGAACCGTATATTAAATATCCCTTTCTACAAATTTTTAAAAGTATTTCGAATATATAAAGATATACATACCTATATAAAATATGCATTAAAATAAAATTAAGAATATTTATTTAAAAAATCGTTTTTAAATGGCGAATATGTGAATTTTTGCAGTGTTCTAAAATTACTTAAAACTTCTTTAACAATAGGAATAGTGATGGATGAATATAATCCATATATAATAATTTATTGTAATTATAATACTATTAGTAAATTAAACTATAATGAAATATTTGATTTGATTTAATTTTTAAATAAATTACACTTCAATAAGAATTAAAATTAAAATACAACAACAAAATATTATGTAGAATACAGTGTTGAGATTATACAAAATTTCATCTAGATTAAAAAAAATACAAATCAATTTTTGCCTAGATAAATATAAGAGATTCTATTTTATTTTTGAAAATAATAATTTTCTACCTAAAACTCTCTTTAAAATATTAAATAAAAGTTCCACTTCCAAGTATTAATATATTTTGTTAACATTTTATGGGTATATTAAAAATGCTGTAATACATCATGTATTATAAAAGTTATATTTTAGTAACTTATTTCCAAGTATTTTCTTAGCTTTCACTATATTAATCACAATCCATAAATTTATTAGTTATATGACCTAATGAATGGCAAATATAATTATAATTTAAATAATAACAAAATAAATATGTAAAAAAAAACAGAAGAAAAGTAAATTTTCACATTAATAAAAAACTGCATTTAAATAATATTATAATTTTTTAAATATTCATAAAATTGTTAACACCGTGTATTATGGTCATCTGATAGATAAGTATAAAAACCATATTTATATCTATATACAGATTAATATAAAATAAAAAATAATTTTATCTAGATAAAAGATGAACAATTTTTATCTAAACAATATATCAAGTCTGACACCCCATACATGTAAATAAGAGAGCAGCTGATACAAATTTTTATTTTTAATTATAGTGTTTGAAACAAGCTGTTATTAACCACATTATAACATGTTATATTAAAGAATAAATTGTTTTTTAAGTTTTACGGAATTTTCAAGAAAACGAATGAAAAGTCTAGAACAAAATTTTTATGTATTCATCGTAGTCACTATGACCGTTACAGCTCAGTAATAAAAAAATATTTTAAAAACATCTGTGTATAAAAAGTTTTAATGAGAACAGTATAATATACATTTTTTTTTATCTATGGCTCTTAAGTGCATTTAGCAAGTATTATGCATACCATAATGTATTCAATTTAAATATTTTATGCGTACTAATATGACAAGGCCGTTCTTTTTACAAAAATAAATAAATTAAACGTACCTATAACAATAAGATGCAAACTCAATACAGTAATATTGTAATTTAAATTTTATATTTGAAATTTAAGAAATCCATAAAAACATGGAAAAATGCACTTATTAATTATTGGATGTAGGAGTTTTTTTATAAAAATTATGCGTTACTGAGTAGGTATAACATGTTAGTTACACAACGGTACCTCTTACTGCTAGTTTAAAAAAAAAATCATAATGGTGTGCATGACAATATAATGTTGTTAAATAATAAGTTCATATTTTAACGATATTGCAAATGGTAAATTATTATTGATCGATAGTAATATTATATTTTATTTTTAATTTTGTTGTTTGCGATAAAGTGTTTAAATATTAAAATAATTATTATATTCTAGTATCTATTAGTAATATATTCTAGTATATTAATAGTACATTCTATTATTATATTTTATATTATAATCAATAGATTAGTTTAAAGACATAATAACATTAAAATAGTTTCTTTCAGTAGGGGATGGAAGCACTTCGATTATAGGGTAAAATATATTAAATTTAAAGCAATAATAAAACGGTTCTGAGTGGAATTGAAGTAATTAACTGTTAAAAAAATATTTACAAATTTAAGTTAAATACGCAATCAGTGAACATTTCAAGATTTTTACGGAATTACTAAAATATTTTAAAACTACCGAAATATTACATATTATCAAAAATTGAAATCACTAACAAAAAAATTGCAACTGACGATTTTCGAAATTATTTGAGCATAGTATGTCTATGATGTATAAAATATATTGTTTATTTTGTATTTTTACATCATAATATGTGATAATATAATATTATAGTTATTCGATATTTTATGAATTAGTTGCTAATTATTTTATATCTTGAATATTATATTATATTCAAATAGCAATGAGACACACAAAATCTGTATTAATATATATATATATATATATATATTTTTTTTTATCAATAAAAAATAACGTAAGCAACAAAATGATATCTTAGCAAAAGATAATGTTTAAAATAAATTCAGAGGTGAAATGGTAAAAATAATACTATTATAATATGAAAAATCAATATATCATCGGTGAGCGAGCAATACCACGTAAGTAAAAAAAAAATCAAAATAAGGTTCATTATATCAATTTATTCAAAAATAAATAATGCATTTTCTGATAGTAGTATCTTTCCAAAAGAGAATAGAGACAGAAAAGTAATGCCACGTATATTATTTGTAATATAATTTGTAAACATATTAATGCGTCTTCTGAATAGTTTGGTTTTTTTGACTTACGTGGTATTGTTCGCTCACCGATGATATTTTTACTGTGTCCGTAGTACTTTATTACATATAGAGTTGTTATATTATTATTTAAAAAACGAATATAAAACACAAACTAGTGAAAAATTTAATGTGTGATTAATTACCTCTCGGGCAAGTACAAAAACATTTATAATCGTCCGGATAAAAAGCCTTTAGTTCGCGACATTAAATAGGTCGACTACAGCGCTCATAACGTATATTATTATAATTTTGATGAAAACTTACACTTATAATATTTATAAATTTATATATATACAGGAATTTCCCGGAGGCTACGTGAAGTATATATATATATATATATATAGTATATGTATAGGTTGGACAAAGAGTTGTGTGCTTGATGTATATAACATGTGTGCGCATGTTTATTATAGTTTACTCTTGAAAACCCCATTAAATAGTATGAGAGGCAGCGAATATATGATGTTTTATACACACCCACTTCTCTCCTCACAACGGTGTGTACTTCAAATGAGTTCATGCTAAACACGTACACGACTGATTACCTGCAGTTTTTTGCCACGACAAAGGTGGTAAAGTAGCTTTTTTTATTTGACAACTAAAACTAATTATAATAAATAATCGACTATTCACTTGCAGTAAACACATTCAATACAATGTACGTACGATTACATTTGTTTGAATTGCCAAGAATTTAAACTATATAGGATCGTATAGAATGTTCAAATATTTAAGCGAACTCGAATATTTTAATTGAATATCTACTATGCAAAAATGGTGGCGGATAGTGAAATTATGAGGGAGAGTGAGTCATAAACAGAGATATACACAGGCCGACAGGTAGACAAACAGACAGAAGAGAAGGGTAAAAATGTATATAAACTATCGAAAAAACAAGATGATCAATAATTTATAGAATTGTACACTGTATAAATACAAAATATCACTTACAAGTTAAATATTGATATATTTAATAGTGTTATTAAAATATAACAAAAATGTCAAGTGTTAAATTATTAGAATAATCAAGTCCGTATTGCAATAAATAATTAACGATAAACCGCTCGACGAAAATAACCGTTATTACCTCAGATACTTGTATTTATTTATATGTAGCATGAACAACAAAAAATTAGGCTTATAAAAGTGTAACTAACTATATACAGTTAATTAATGTAATTAAAATACAATGTAAATACACAATATTTCCAAAATATACTGATTTGTAGAATGGACTCGATTAACGCATTACGTTGATGCCGTCCAAATGTTTGTAGAATATGTTTTTCCGAATACATAATTTTAAAATACTGCACAAAATGAGGTTGTTCAATTTATGTTTCATTAAAATTATCAACTAACATTAACACACACGACCAGTACACGAGGTCTTTTGAAAAATATACCGAACTTTACATAACGTTAGTAGGAATATTTAAATTTAAGCAGTTGATATCATTGCACAGTACACCAGGAATCACAGATATATAATAATATGGCTAGTAGTTGCGGAGAGAAGTCTGGGGACGACATGTTTAGAAAAATAATTAAGAAGGTATGGGCAGACACAATGACGTAAAATATGGTACAATAATTAAATTAGCTACATTGATTTTTGCTGCGATTATCCAGACTCTGACGTTCGTAATAAATTGCATAGATGTAATGTAACGCACATAATATTGCCGTAATTAACGTAACAATAATACTGTCAAAAATATATGATGTCACCAAATAATATATTATTTTATTAATTTATAGTAACCATGGTAAAATAATTTGTTATTTTTCCATTTATAATAATTGTCCGTTATAAAAGCTAAATCTTTACGCTTGAGAAAACTTCTGGGAAAATCAAAAAATTACCTCTAGAAAGTATTTCTACTAGAACGAATTTTCAAACCAAAGACGGTAGTTAATCCAAAACTCAGGATCAACTTGTTCTACCTGATATGTTTTTTTCAGAAAAATCCTCAGTGTAAAACTAGTAGATTTCTGCTCTGCTTAAAATTAAAAATTAAAGTTATTAAGAAATGTGTAAACAATTAATTTTACCTTCGATAATACCTTCGATAATAATTCAAATAATTAAAATTAGTGAAAATCATATTAGAATATTGTCTTTTTAATGTTGACACTTGTCACGTATCATCTACGAAATTTATAAATATTTTTATCTTTTTTATTTGTTGAATTTTCATATATTTAATTCTTCTTAAATTGTACAATAAACCAAGTATATGAGATCTCCATTTAACTCAAGTTTCATTACATTTTTTATTGTTGATCACGTGTAAACAAATAATAAACATATATAGTAAGTAAATACATAATACGAATAAATAAAATTATAAAAATTATTTTCTGGATATAATCAGCAGCAGGAGGGTATTCAGAAATTTGGTTTGAAAGGGGTCTGAAATTCTATCTTACTTCAACAAAAAAGAATCTATCCGAAAAGATGCCTATTTAAATATATAGTATTAATATTTGGATTATTTAATATACATAAAATAATCTTTAGCATGAAGATATAGTCTGAGAGTGAAGGTACGGGCTTTTGAAATCGGTGCAAAATCCTCGTATATTTCTACAAGCTACGTACCAAATAATACCACTGCCGGATACAATGTTAATTATTGTGAGAAGTACACACATTTTAAAATATACATTAAATAGCAAGTTAAATTATTTTCGAGTGTATTGAGCTTTTATGCTCCCCTACTATGCACCCCTACAGCAGGTGCATATTTTATAATTTATACATTAAACTTTATAAAATCTATATATAGTCTATACATTAGGTACACTAAATGCCAATGCTATATATAACTGGTGCACAGTATATCTAATTTGGACATGTTATTGAATAAATCGTTATAACAATGGTTATTATTGTCAGATTAGAACTTTTACTGCGTGTAAACACGAGAATAGTTTCTAGACTACAGAGGTACGACAGAAGTGTGTGTGTGCCGTCTTGAAAAACAAATCGATATCTCATTTTTATTTTTTATTTTTTGAAATATTACGACTACACCAGCTGCATATGCACACACACACACTTTATACCACACCTGACATGCGTTACGCGTTATGGTTACATAACAACGGCTGAAAAAGGAAAGACGTGGTGTGATTCTCATGACTTTTCTCGTCCATTTATCTTTCCCCGCGAGCCTATAACATACTGTGTTACTTATTTTACGGAAGAAATTATTATTAAGGATAACACTGTGTTTATAATATATTATGCCACTGTAGATTTCACAGAATAGCAGGATCGAAAAATACACACGAACACGGTATAATATACGTACGATAACCATTAAAAACGCGTGCGAATCCGACAAACACGAATAAGCCATTCGACAAGAAAAGCTCATTTATTTTTCTACTCGGTGCCGGCACATCAGCTACTGAATTTTACTACCACTACCATGATTACCAGCAAACGAAGTGTCAAGTTTAATGAAGCGAAATTTTCGTCATCACGTATGACGCCAGCCAGCCCCGTATTAAATATAAAGGACGAGTAATATGAAAAATACGAATAATTCATGAATTCTTGAGGACACGCACATAGGACATTTTTTTTTTTTTTACTGTGTATTAATATATATATATATGTGTGTGTGTGTGTGTGTGTGTCCATGTGTAATTATATAAAATTTACATGTTTTTTACTTGGGCGCCAATTGTTATAAAACTCTACTCCACATCATAATTTTCGTAAAGTATATATGTGAAGCTAAAACATCTTGTTGTTATGGTGTGATGATCGTGTTTAGAAATACTTGAACAAACCGGACGAAAATAATCGTGCTGAATATTTCAAACGATACTGTTGTTATATCAAATGGAGCATTTTTTTTTGACATTTGTATAGTGTGAAGTGAGAATATAAATAAAATGTCATATTAGAAATCCATGAAACGTAATATCTACTCCGCATTAACTCGTACTCACTATTCTTATAATCTACTCAAGAAAACATACTAATAACAATTTCATTATAGCCCATTGGTATTTATCGCCATTATAACCTAAATATAACTAAATGGTTTTAATTTATCAATTTTTACAAAGTACTTTTTGAACCTAATTAATAATGTATTTTATGAACAATATTTTAAAATTTTAATGTACTAATTAACATAATTATTGAATGAGTTACAGAAAATTCAGTAGTCAAAAGGAACTCTAAATCAATATAAAAATATACAAATGTTTTTTTAAACTAAATAATTTGATAACTTTAAATTATTTAAAAATCTATTGATTATAAGCTCACAAATTCAATTTACAAGCCATAGTAGTGCTCACATACTTTTTAAACTTTTTAATAACTTAATAGTAACATTTTTTTTCCAAAAGTGGTCGAAAAACACAGCTTCATGTGGTTATATATTTAAAAGAAAAGTTAAAACAAGTATTGCGGTATTTATTTTTAAAGATCTTAAAAGGCAAAATAGCTGACTAGTATTTTGTTACTCAAGAACACTGATTTCTAGTGTATTAATCGCTATTTTAGGTTTTAATTCGATTACCTAGTTGGGATAGTTAAATTATATTTATATTTAATACACAGAAGTTAAATCTTTATTTCATCATTTCTCGGTACTTAAGTACTAATAGTCTTAGAAATTATTATAATATTTTATAATTATTGTATATAAAACTAAAGTTATTTCATAGAATATATAATAAAATACTATTATATATACTCGTATGCATAACAATATAAAGCAATCAAAACAGCGAATTACAGTATAGCCATATATGAAGGAGTGAAATACTTTATTCCCTCAGTTTGAAGTTACACTGATTTTTATCAATATCTATCTATTTTTCCCGATAACAATTAATTAAGGTATAAACCATAAAGTATCATAGATGTGGCGTTATGTTTAAAAAATGACACTGAGAATGGGTATAGTTGATAGAGTAACCACTAACTAAAATCATAATATTGTTTTCTGAGTTTCCCATATTACCGTATTACTACTGCGGTTTTTATATTGTCTGTGAGACAATTATATGTTGTAGCTATGTTTGAAATTTTAAAATAATGGTTATTTTAGTTAATAATATGTGTTATACACTTATACCACACATTATACAATTCATATATTCTGTGTTTATACAGCCTGTCTGTGATGAAAATGTTTTTGCGAGCGAGAATCTGCGTTTTATATATATATATATATCCCGAGAGAGGAATAATACGAGGAAAATTACAGGAAAACAATATAATAGTGAGATAATTATGGTCTTAAATTAAAATGTAAAATAACCGAGTGTGATGACCTAGTCTTGTGGTCTATAGTCAACAGCAAGTGTTGCCGATAAATATTTAATCTGGCATTTTTGTTTTCATCTTATTTATTTGATTTTTATTATTTATTTCGTATTCCCTTTTTATTCCAAGATGCTTTTATTCCCATACCATTGTTTAAACGGTGTGTATATCGTTGATAACCGTTTTCGGTGGACGTATCTTTGCAACGGCCTGATAGTCTAACATCGGCGATGCAAATAATTTATGGTATCATAAGGCGTTTTTCTGATGACGAGTACTTGCTTACAATAAAAAGGATATACATCCCCGGGGAGTGTACACTGTACATACATTGTGCACAAGACTTTAAGCTTCGGAAAAGTGTCATCATGAACATTATGAACATTTCCTTTCCTTCCCTGTAACCTATAAGTTATACTCCCTCCAATGATCACTTTCTTCGTGTGCATGCAAGTCACTTATGTACCTATATTTGCCTTGTTCTTCCTATTTCAATTCTTTATACTCTTCGACAAATACAAACTGCCCCCATCCCCTTTTTATATATCAGTTAATTTGGTAAGTAGAAGTATAATACAATCTAATAATATGCAATTTGATCACAAAATAAGTTTTCAGAACATAAACTGGTAATAGATATTGTAGGCATAAGAAAATAACAAGAAATTATAAAACTAATGATGTTTTCTAATTATATAATAAAAGATGACGTAACATATTATGTAACATTTATCTAAAAAATTAATTTATTAATTGCCTGAAAATATTCGTTTCGATTTAACTTATTCTGTACTGTTGCACTATACCTTGACTAATACAATAGTGAATACTGTTTCGCAAATGAGCAGACCTAAAGTGATATGTTTAGTTGCAATAATTGTATTTAAAAATCTCGTATTATAATTGGTATGAAAACTATATATCCTAGAACATTATTATATTTTATATTTCACTAATTAATAATTAGTGATAAAAACAAAAATGTATACCTACTTCAATATTTTATTAGACTAATTGGATAGCAGAATTTTATCAATTACTGAATAGAAAAATTTTTGCAATATCCAGTAGTATCGATGACCTTTTGACCTCATCAAAAACAAAAAATAAAACTGGCGACATATATTCATGGTTGGTGTAATGCCGCAGCATTTTAAATTTCCCTCGACGATATTAGGAGATAACATTATATTTTTCTCATGAATATATGCTTTGACGTAAGTTTCAATTCGCAGGGATTTTCGACAATAAGGATCACTACCGAATAACACGTAACGCATACACACGTTTGACTCTGCACAATGTGTAATAGGTATGTAACTCTTTTTCAGTCTCCCACACGCCATTTCAATCGTTCCAGGATTTTCATAACAATTTTAATATTTTTATGTTTTTGCCACTCTTACTATATCAGTAAAAAAAAAAAAAAAAAAATCCAAAACGAGAAATGAGTAAGTGCCACTACTATACAGTAGTATTATAAATAAGATTCCATGTAAGTTGGTACGATTTTCGATAGCAGATAATGTGATAGGAAACTATTTTTTTTATTTCTTTTATTGCTCATGACTATAATAATAGAAAATTTGTTATTTTTTTCGAAGTTTTTTAGGTGCTTAATTACTATTGTATACTTCATTTCTATTAATATAAGTAGCTTGTGCTTTTAAAAATCTTTCAACAAATTTATAAAATAAATATTTTAGAATTTGAATTTTTAATGATTTTTACATTTACAAGTTAAATTTAATTTGATTTTCAAAAATCGGTATAATTCTTCAATATTTTGTATCTTATCAAATTATTTTAGGTTAATATATACAAAAAAAAAAATTGATTCTTACAAGAAACAAATAAAAATAATGACCAACAGCTTACGATGAGCTTAAGCTTTGGCCAACAATACTAGTCCATCAGTAGTTTCGACTATATACATAAATTCTTACATTTATTTTTGCAACATAGAGGGACGTCATGTGAAATATATCAAACGACTTTAAATAAAATTTGTATAATTGCATTTGAAATCTCTTTCAACCAAATATCCTCTGGTTTCACGTTGTGGTTTTATATGTACTGAGCAAAAGACCCACATAACTGTGAAGGATGTTTATTTGATTTACGGGATACTTAATATGCTTTTGAAAACCAACACGAGTAAAGGCGATTTAATATTTTGTTTAATTTACAAAATATAAATATGTTTATAAAAAAAATGTCAAAAAAATAAAAGATAATATACAAATTTCCATACACTAATTTATAATTTGTTGAATAGTTTGAAATCCATCGATTTGGCCAGTTTATGGTGCAAAAAAAAAACCCCTCGATATTGCTAGGTTAATAAGAGAAAGGCGCAAAATAAGAAGTGGAAGCATTTCGTTCGTCAGGTAGAAAACAAGTAGTTGATATATTATTGCTTTAGGGATAAATAACACTCCAGGCACATTATATTAATTTACGTGATATAAACAACGGTTTATGTTTAAAAATTACATTGCGGACGAATAACGCTCGAAATGCGTGATATTTGTTTACATAGTATGAACGAGGGTCAATAGTAATTTAATTGCGTTTCGGAAGAATCACACACCAAACGCGTCATGACATTTGTACTAAATATATATCATACAGGAAAAATCGTCCACAATGTGCATAATAAACATGACGTAATAATAACGTGATTCATCACCAACGTAGTTTTCTAATAATGTGTCTCCGCAAATAATACGTAAACGAGCATCACGAGTTTGGCACGTTATTCATCTTCAATGTAACTTTTATAGTATTGGCCATCAATTTCAAAGTGTTAAACTTGAAACCAATAAACTTTTTATAAAACGATATCGAGCGAATCTCAATATAATCTACTTAAAGATTACTGTTAAAAAAACATGTATTTATATTATGTTATCTATTTATAAAAGTTGTCGCTTAAAACTAACAGGGAAAATAAAAAATTACCCCTGTAAATTACTAGTACGAATTAAAAAAGATCAAAAAAGTTTTTTGCTCCAAAACTTCTACCTGGCTCCTTCTACCCGAACATTTTTTCTAGAACAAAATCGCATTAATAAGATTTTACATATTTTTACTATACCTCATTTTTACCTCCTTTTTTCTATCAAATCAATAATTAGAGGAGAAAAGTACTTTAAAATAATTAAAGGAAAAAAAAAACCTTAAAGCAAAAAAATACATGTTGGTTATTGAATATCACGCTGCTTCGAGGTACGCTTTAATTTTGTGTATTCAAAATTACACTACTTAAGTAATATAGTTAATAATGTCTTATAAAAAAAAAACTATATTTCAATTTTAAGTACACTTTGTACTTCTATTTTGTAAAAAAAATTATTGTAAGATTTGTTTCTTATTAATCTCCATAATTTTGGAAATATATTTTGTTGCGCCCAGCAGAGCGATGGTTAAAATAATCTTAATTAAATGAAATATATACTTATTGTATGTGTGCTTGATAAAAAACGTGTTTGATAACTGAGAATTTTGTTCTATTTATTTCAATATTATATATATATATATATATATTTTAGTGAACAGTCGATAGCGAAAAGGATGTTTGGTATGACAGATTCAATTTCTCGGGTACCTTATTTTTGGTTAAAAATACGACGGAAATAGAATTTCGAGATACAACTTTTACTATTCAACAGAATATAGATGCATTTATACAACACCGGAAATTGGTTGTGCGCAAAAACGTCACTGAATTAAACGATGCCCGTCGGGACCGATGAGAGATTTCTCGGTCCACTGAAGACGTCTTGGCTGATGTGTGCACGCCCGCGAGTTTTTGCAAAATATGGGATTTCCTACACTGTATGTACGTGACGTGCATGCCAATAACAGTAGCTAACTATATATGTGTACAGTGCAGGTTCATTGAGAGAAAACGGATGGCAATGATCTCAGACAAAAGAATCAAACTTGGTCCGAAACACAAACGTATAAGATAATGGACTGCACTTAACATCCCTTCCATGTCTAAAACGTTCAAACAACATTAGTTTATTGGCAAAATAAATTATTATGGAAATGAAAACCTTTTTTTTTTTAATTAGTTTCGATCGTATAATATATAAATCAATATAGCGTGTGAAAAATAAATAACAATTGACGTCTGAATCAAATAATAATAATTCGTTTTCATTTTATACCGTCCACATATCTAATGACTATTATCACCATAACTATAGGAAAAATACAGTGATGACATTTATCATTCCATAGTTTTACATATAGTTGCTGCTATTATTTTATGTCTTCGGACTAAAGTTGTCTTTCATATGATTACTTGACATTGGGGACTTATAATGCAAAAACCATGTCCCGAGCCTCCCTAATAGACTCGTCTTCTCAGCTACTGAGATACTTCATACAGGTACGCGTTCGTATATATGGTAGTTAACGAAACAATTCCGGTGTGTATACAAGTTAGTTCTTTTATCGTATTCACCTAAATTTCTCTATGAATATTTATCTTTTTAGAATGTTTGTTTTTATAATTTTGTAATTTATATTATATGTTACTATATTTCTATAAAAAGTGTTTTACTATTTTTTAAGTATTATACTTTTCGTAAGTGGTAACTGACATATTTGACTTGGAATTCCGACACAAAATATTTTTTTTGAAAATGTTGAAATATCAAATATAGGAAAATAAATAAAATAAATTATTAAAATTAAATATTGAGAAGAATGGTGAGTAGTGTAGAGTACTATAAAAACTATTTCCCGTCCCTCCACATACCTACTATCAAAAGTTTAAATGTTTACAAATAAAAAAAATGTTTGTTGAATATTTGATATTGATATATGAACATTTTCAGAATAATATTCTACATCAAAATCTTAAGTTAAAAATACAGATTTTCGTTTAAGAAAAGTATAAAGCGTAATCAATTATAAAAATAAACATAATTTTTTAAATAATATATAATATTTATATTAAAACCATTTTATAAAACTATTGTGAAATAATTAACTCAAACTTATAAAAAAAAAAAAATAATTATTAAAAAAATATGGACTTTGACAGAGAAAATTAGGTGAATACGATAAAAAAAATTCGCCCTGTATAGTGTGATATTGGTTTGTATTGCTCGTACACATCATATATTTATTTAAATATTATAGAGTAAGTTTTAACGTTGCAATATTAGTTCATTACAAACAATGTACAGACAGTTAAATGCATGAGATAAGTGTAAAAATATGTTCGTTCATATCGTTTCATAAAAATAAAAATCAATGATAATTAAATTACGAAGACCACAGTAAATAACTCAATTTCTATTTTTTAAATATAATAGTCAATAGAAAAGATACTAACAGCCAAGTTTTGTAAATCTTTCATTATAAATGAAATACAATAATCAAATAATAGTCGTCAACTATTTACACAAAAATGTTTCAATTACATTCATATTACACATGTTTAAAACCAATACATTTATTTTTCATCAATCCGTTACATATTTGTTTGTTATTACAAATACTATATTATTTATGGCTACAGAAAGTTTATCAAGTTATATAACTCGTTAAATTAATATGCATAATACAGTAAATACAAAATTAATTTTAAGTATAAGTTTGATATTTTCTAAAGAACAATAAAATTAGCAAAATATAAGTTTTATCTTATTTTACAATATTAATACAAAATCATTATTCCAGATAAGATGACATCAACTCAATTCAATTATTGTGTTTAGTTAACTTGAAGTTAGCGAGTTTATCTGGCCACCGATTATGTTTTTTTAGTTTTTATTATGCATTATTATACGCATTATATAAATAGTTGATATTACCTTTACTTTTATATTCATATTCTACGTATATGTATATGTACATGATTGCGTTTTTTTTTTTTTTTTGCAATGGGATAAAAATATAATAAATATTTAAATTAAATAAATAGTAGGTAGATAATCATTTATTTTACTCATATTTTAGAATAAATTACAAAAATAAATATTATTGATTTAAGTATTTTTGGTCTTTACAGATAAGGAAAAAATTAGCATATTCTTCTATGTGAATCGAGGAGTTAAAAAAAGAGAAATTCCGAAAAATTACATTTTAGTGGAGACACAAAAAACCGTTTACAATTAATTGATAAATACCTAACATTCTGGAAAATATATACACATTTTTATCGCCATTCTACAGATAAATATCATGTTTGACATAAATTCACACATATCAAATTCTCAATAGCCATCTTTGTTTCACAGACATGTCTCCTTTCAGCATTCTACTCGATTTTTTAGGCATGAAAGAGTAGGACATAGGTTGATATGAATACTTTCCAATTCCTATTTTAAAATTTTATCCTAATTTATGAGTTGTTATATATTTAAAAATATTAATACATGATAGAAACTTATAAAATATATATTAAATAAAAATATGGAGAAAATACTTATACAGGATGTGAGCAAAAATGAGACATATCACATTATTAAACAAGAATAGACTCTTTCCTTCTCTCAACTACTGTTCACGCCAGTGGAGGATTTTGATAAAGGCATTATCAAAATGTGTGATAGTGCCAGACGTGTAATCGTTCTGTGACCACCTAATCATCACCCCCCGTACCATCTACTCCATCAGCGCTTTTATCGTGCCGTCCACCGTCCGTTCCCATAATAATAATTAAAAATAATGCTCGTTAATTGCGATATAGCCGATACGACTTTGTTTTTAATTGTGTGTGCGTACGCGTCGTCGTGTCCACGCGGTCCGTCGTCGTTCCGTCTACGTGAAACTACGCGTTTCCTTCTTTGTACCTCTGTCGTACTTATACGTAATTTTATTACAAATTTTTTATTATAAATATAATTAATATCGATCCGCCGTTCGTGCGTGAAAAAAGGCCGTTCATGCCACGTAATATATAGGTATACAGTGGTCGCTAGTGTTGTGCGTTAACATATACCTACCTATTGTACAATAGGTATATATACCACCTCATAATTAGGTATACGATTTATTTTGTACCGTTTCGCCAGTCGCCACTGTGGTCCGTTGCAAGTTCCATATCTTCACACAACATCCGTCGCATACCTCATTGCCAGTCACAATATTGTCCGTCGCCTTTCATTTTCGTCGGATTTTCCATTCAACAAATGGCGTGAGTCAACCATTAAATGATATATTATAATATTATTGTATTAGATTTAAGATTGTTCACCCGTCCTTTTACTAACCTAATTATAAGATTCCCCCTTTATGTATATACGTTGTTTATGAAAGTATTATTTCCTTTTTTTTATCTTGAAAACTACAGTGTATAATTTATCATCCGATCCATTATTCTTCTTAAATTTACCTATGGTGTGGCCTAATTCTGGACATACATGTTTTTCAGCGTAATCCCCAAACAGTGTAATTAAATTTCATTCAACTAATATACCGAGTAGAGTCACAGAAATTAATTATGTTATTAATTATAATAAATAAAAATATGTGTATTTTTATTTTATTGAAAACTACATATTATTATAATTTATAGTTTGCCATGCGATACTAATTTATTATACTCGTATATTAATAATCAATAGAATCAATTAAAATGGTAAACATTTTATTTTACATAAAATATATCATGATTTACGGCTCATTAAATTATCAAAATATGAAATTTTCAGTTGCAATTATTATTATTTATACGAGTACTTTTATAAAATTACATTTGCATAAAACGCTTCTGAAATTAATTGCACGCTATTGTTGATATTTTACATCTGCAAATGAATATTATATATAATTTTGCAAGGCTTAGTAACCTCTTCTAGAATAATAAGTAGCTTGTTTTTGAAATATTTGGAATCCAATTTAATGATGCGCGTAAATGTACTTTAGTACCTACTTGGTCACAAGAGATCACTTGCCTTTTTCCGTCAAAGTGTTGTTCTGTGACTTAACATTTTGTAAAAAAGGGAGAAGTGATGAGAGTACAAATAAAGAATATTATGTTTTGACTGTTTGATATTTAAGTGAGAAGAAAGTGTGACTAAGTGTTATTATAAATGCTTTTCTATACTTGGAAAAGTCATGTATCAGTTAGAGTGAGTAGTGCCAATGTAGTTTTCATTCCATTTTAATACCTTTCTAACTGTCAAATGAGCTAATAACTCGAACTTTTTAGGGTGAATAAGTACTTAATTTAAATAATAGCCGATGTTCAATAATTTAATATAGATTGATAATAATACATAATAATATAATCTTTACTTGAATGTATATTTCAGAAATCAAACTTATTTATATCATGTACATTATTTATACTACTATATTTTATATTCATTTAAGTACTGTTTTTTTATTTACATTCCTTGTCTTATTGTTCATATATGTATATTATTTGTTAATTTTATTTATGTAATGCAATATATTAGATTTTGGTCAATTCTATCCACTTAATTAAATAGTATACGTATCAATGCTTACGATTCAAAAATTTCAATGAAATAATTGTTTATAATATAAATTTTTTTTACATTTTAGAGTCTTCCGATGACGTGACTATATGAAAAGTGTCTTACAGATGGTAAGAACCTAAAAATAAAAATAAAAATGTTTAATACGAGAATAATGTATTTTTATAATGATTTTCAACATTTCGATTATTAATCCCATCGTTACGTATTTGATCGGTCGACTGTAAATTGAAGTGCACAGTATATATTATAAAAACACTACTTACGGTATTAACTGGTAAGTTTTAGCGAACGTTTTGGCCGCATAAAATGTGGCGAAACAACTTACATGTATGATGATATATAATGTTTGAAAAGACAACTTGGTGAGGGAAGAATTTTAATCTGTCCAATGCATGAAAATAACTGTGTACAAAACAACACAATATATATAATATATATGATATTTTTCGAATGAAAAAACGTAGCAATATCGAGTTATTTCGAGTGGATATTTTAACACTTAGCCGAAATGACGGATATTATTTGAAAATTATGATAAACTGCGACCATAGGTCATCAACCTATATGGTCGATTAAATGGAAAACTTTAAATTAAAAGCAAAAAATTTAATATGATTTTAACATAAACAGTTAAACTACAATTAGTGTTTAAAATAATATAACAGTTGGTATGTATGAAATGATCCATACTAATGTTGAAAAATTTTCTGTTATATTATATAATGCAACGAAATTATTTAATTACAATTTCAACATCAAACACTTGCCGAGTGCTCATATTTTATTCAGCTTTAATAAAACATTCAAAAAGTATTAGAGAAAATATTATATAGCATAGTATGTTGAATAAAGCATTATGATTTATTTGTATTAAACAAAATCGTAATGGACGATTCGATAGATTCTTTTAAACGGTATTGAATATTGAAATAAAATAACTATTAAAGAAATTATATAAAAATAAGTATAACTGTGTAATAATAATAATTACTACGTATTAAATAATATTAAATTATAATTAAATCGATTGAACTTATTTAGTAATATATATATTTTTTTTTTAGTGATATGTGTATTAAATAATTAAAAAATATTTTATTGTATTAATATTCTACTAAGATACACTAAATTTTACAATTTTAATTTTCTTAAAATATGTATAAGTATGATACATATTATAATATACATTATATAAAATAATTCAAAACGATATTTCGTGAAACTGATAACAGAATATTTATAACTTTTTCTTTTCTATTTTCCAAAATATCAATCTCATGATTTATAATCCATTAATAGTATTGAACTCATCGACTCCTCTGGGCGATGATCCGAAAATCAATGACACAAACCAAATAAGCCGACAAACATATTTTACGTCCAATTCAATATTTAGTTGATATACTCGTAGGTACATTTTATAACAATCACTTAAAAAAAAAAAAATTAAAAAATAATGATAATTACATATTTTATTTTTGTATTTAAATTATTAAAATGTTTACCGTTCGTGCTACCGTATGGTGACCGATCATCGTTCAATGTTTCCTATATAAATGTTTAACGAAGTTTATTCTAATCAATATTATTACAATTTTACTTTCGACCTTGAAATAATTTTATGGATTTACTACAAAATAAAATAATCAAATCAATAATCATGAACACAGATATCTACAAAATATGTAAATAGGCTTCAAAATCAATATAGTCAAGGTACAGACTACAACCATTCTAAATAAAAAGAAAAATCAAGGAAACACTTCGCACGTTAGGTAGGATAATGAAGATGGATATATTAAATTTGAAAGCAATGATAAATCATTTCATTCTGAAAATGCAATTATGAGCTAAGCTTCGGTAGATATACTTCAAAACTATTACTGTAGATAATCCTAATGATATATAATAATATGAATCTATGATATAATATAATGATCAAAATATGTTAAAAAAAGTGCTAAAAATTATTTGAAAGCAAAGGGATTCGAACCGAAGATCACGCTCATAAAAAAACCGTTAACTGTCTGTAGATTACGTATGAATGTTGAGAAATTTAGAAAAATAAACCTACTAATGGAAATAGTTAAATTGCTAAATTTCAATTTGATATAACTTTAAAACCAAGTCCGATCACTAAATTTTGACTTCACCATTATTTAATGATAAATACATAGGTATTAAAAAAAAAAAAATCTAATACTTTTGTAAATTAAAAAAGTTATACCTAATATGAATTAAATGTTTCAAATTAAAAATTACTATAAGTAGCCCAAAAATATGTAAATATTTTCAAAAATTCTTTGCCTTCTAAATATACGTACATACGGCAAATGATGACATTTTCAAGTTTATAGGTTTAATATTTCACTGAAATTCGAACAAATTCAAACCAAACTAATACATATTTTCTAAAAAACAAAAAATTGAATTATTGACTTTTTTTTGTGTGTAGCTAGAATAACGTGATTTTGAAACTTTATTGAATTTTCAGGTCTTAAAAACTAAAATTAAGTCTATTATGAATGAAATTTCTTAAATGTGAATTTAATTTTTTTGTAGTAATAATAACGTATGTACGTTTGTGGTAAACATTTCATGCCACTAGCTTCAATATTTTAGGAATATTAAAGAATATTACAACAATCGTGTTTACCGATTTTTATGCTGATTTGTTGATAGTTTTATTTTACGCGTTTACTAAAATATAATGCTACATATAATAATCGGAGCATTTCTCCTTAAGAATTTTTGATAGAGACATAAAAAATAAAAATAAAACATATCATCGTTAAAATATAGATTTCATGCTTCAAACTACCTTCAATAACAAATAATTTCGGATCAAATGTATGTCTGTAGACATGAATATTTCATATAAGTTTAGTTGTATACGTTACACTTATCACATTTAAAAAATATTTAAAATCATTTGTCACAATTGTTAATTTTGAACCATTTGAAGTTGTTCGCAAATTGAATAGTGTATTTATATTTGCATCAGATTCAGAGATTATTCCCTTTAAAGTGATAATATATTTCTATCAATTGAATAATATGTAGAATATTTAACTTTCTGCAATGTTATTCATTGCAACTAGAAAACAATTTGTGACTCCGAACTATATTTGCTATTTAGGCATATAATATTAACATCAAAGTGTGAATTTTAATAAAATATCAATGTATAATATAGGTAAAAGGACAATTTTTTTACCGTTTTCGGTATAGCCATAAATCTAGGTTATCTATATTTGTTTGTGTGGTCACTCTATGTCTGAGAAAATGTGTAGAATAATTGACAGCAGTATTAGAATAAATTTATTAATTAACAAATTAGAAGATTTGTTATGTGTATATAGGTATATTTTTAATCGGTATTCGATTGAAAATAATAATAAATTACGGTGTATTTTCTGGAGAAAAAATGAGGTGAACAGCATTTTCATTATGAAACTCACAACATGTGGTTCCATAATATTATAAAAAGAACAATACAATAATATTATGTAGACATTTCAAATTGCAGCCCAGAATGTATACATAATTTCGTTCTTTTATACCCAATAACAATAATTATATACGTACACTGTCAACTTATATGTTGAAATAAATTAATTTTATTTAATAATAATTACAGTTTTGAAGCTTATTCATTCAAAGTTTCGAGATTAATTAAAATTTAAAGCACATACTGTACACGGGAATCACAAGCTTTCAACAAAATATTATATTTTGAATCATTAAAGTAAATAATATATAATTGTTATATTTTTATTTGCTTTTTAATTTATGTTGTTTAAGTACTTAAGTATTTAAGTTATAAATTAAAGTGATTTATGTATTATGAGCCAGCTAAATATATTTTTTTTTTTTACATTTAATTCTATATTTTTTCATAGTTCTCACATTTTTATCTCTGTTTCACATTTGTTAGATAAAAATTTAAGTTTGGTTTTTAAACGGCTACCTATGATACAAATTAAAAATATATTATAACATAACTTTGAATTATTACCCATTTTTACAAAATATAACTGAAAATGTTTTCCATATATGTATACAATATACTAACGAACTAAATTAAATATATATTTAGTTCATCAATTTTCCATTCCGATTTCAATCTAAAATTAATATAGAAACTGGTGACTTTTATAAATAAGATTTTGATTTTCTAATACATAAATATTTAACAATACATATTTTGTATTTTTTTCCAATAACAGTTTATATACTGTATGGTATATATCTAGTGCTCGAATTGGAAAAGTAGAAGAAGGGGTAATTTCGACCTTTCAATAAATGAGCATTCCCTCAAGCTGTGGAACTCGTATATTGTAACATAAAATTATTTAGGGTGCTCTCAAAATATTAGAAAATAGTAGAGGAGTTCCTTTTCCCTGCGCACTCCTCTAATTCGAGAACTGGGTATATCTATTCACGTTATATCTTTGATTCAATTCCCGATATTTCCAAATCATTTTTTCACTTCTTTTAACTTTTTTAATTCATTATATTATATAATATTATCATAATATATTCTTAGTTTATATTTATATATAAATATATATTATATTTATATATTTATATTCTTAGTATAATTTACAGCAATTGTCAATTAAATACACTGAAGCATCGATCAGATTTGTTTATTTAAAAAAAAGAAAGGATTTATCTATACTTTTAAATTCAATATATCCACTATTATATCCTACATAAACACTTTTGTCAGCTTATTTACTAATAACATTAACAATATTACTATGTCTGCGACTACCCTTATCACCGAAAGTTCTAAATAAAAATGCCTCAAAGAATGGTAACTCCTGATTTATTTAATTTTATACATCTTAAAAAGGAACCATCTATTGATAATAGATAAAAATAGTATTTATTATAGTAAAAATACCATAATAATGTTAATCTAACCTCTTACTATAGTTAATATAAAAGTAACTTTACTTTGACGTTCTTAGAATTTTTATACTGAAAATGTCTAAAATTAAATTTTTTAAGAATAAATTTGCAAATAACTTATATAGCCCAAAATTATTGTGGATGCAAATTAGAGAAATGTTAGACAGGAATAAGAAATCTGTGAAGGATTAAATTAAAGCAATATTAGAATTAATAATGACATTATACAAACAAATACTAATCCTCATAGAAAATCAAATATTTTTAATTTTTTTCATTAATGTTGGTCAAAGTCATTCACAGTTTATTGACTCAAGGAGTTTAAAATAAGAAGTACTCACTTCAAATTTATCTTTTGAAAAATGTTTCCATACTAATATTGATAAATCTGAGGTCTATTACATTATAATGAAGGTAATGAAAGATATTGCGTCAAAGTTTGATGAATTCACAGTAAAATGTTTAAACATATAATAGATCACTTAACACATATTTATAATTTAAGTATAAAAATGATATCTTTCTTGAAATACGGAAACTTGCAGTTAATAAACCACTTTTTAAAACAAATGATAAATTATTTATCATAATCAATGGCGTCATTTGTAAACCCTTGATATTAAACTGCAGAGTACAGAAAGGTAATGTTATAGATCCATTTTTATTTATTCTACACATTAATAGTTTATATAACCATAACATTGACGGAAAAATTATTACTTATGCCGATAATATTTGTTTAATTTTCTCGGATAATGCTTGGGAAAATGTAAAAAAAGCAACTATTGAGAAAAAAATGTATTGATTATCTTAATTATAAGATGTTAATGGTAAATTATAAAAAAACTATATTCATGTGTTTTATGATTTATAACTCAAATGAGCCTCTAGATGAATTTATATCTCTTCATTTTCAAAAAGCACCAAATATCAGATATCTAGGTTTATTTTTTGTTATAAACTTGCGTTGGAATTTACATGGTAATTTATAAGTGATGAGAATAAGTAGTTTAATCTCTAGTTTTTATAATTTACGTTATACTATTTCAATTCGTACTCTGCGTATAGTGTAATTAGCTATTTATCAAGTTAAATTAATTTCAATATGGTTCGCTAGATAAGGGTAGCCTAAATTAGAATACTTTATATCGCTTAATAACCCAATAAAAACAATCTGTACGTATATGTCTGAGGAAATAATGTTAAGACTGTTCTTCAAATGATGATTTTAATGGTATATAGTTAATTTACTATTTAATTATCTATAATATGGAAATTATTGGGTAAGTAATTTAAACGATAACAAGAGAAAACATCTATGGTTTAATGCTAAAGTTATTTATTCTAAGAAATCGTTCGGTAAAAATTTATGGACCATCTTGCACCAACCTATTATAACCTTAAGTCTTTAAATATAAAAACAAATATTTATTTAAATTTATTTGAATAAGATTTTAAGTGTTGAAAAACATATACTAGAACAGTTATTTTCATTCTGTATTTAATAGTATTTAATAGCCTATAGTGTATAATTAGAAAACATAAAATATTTATGTAACAACACAAATATTATTTATCTCTATTTTATTTGTATACATTTTTTTTTGCTTATAATTTAAAATGTGATATACAGGTAATTCTCTAATATTGACCCTCTGCCTTTACGACAAGCTCCAGCTTAAAGAAGGTAAATAAATTGTGTTTTTTTAATTTATGTTAATTTAATTGATAAAGAAAAAATAATATCCAGTGGTGTAGGTTATTCAGCATACACATACGTTTTTAAATGACCCCATAAAAAATACCAACGGAGTAAGATCTGGAGAGCTTAGTGGCCATTAAAATGGACATTTCTAATTTATTCATCATAATAGATAATTTTAATTTTAATAATTTTTAGACCTTGTCGATTCATAAGAATTTATATTAAATACAGCTATTTATACATAAATATAGTAGTGTTCTACTAACTGTATGTTCCTCATCAAAATATAGATGAGAGGAAAAAAAAATAAAAAAAAATAAAAGTTAAAATTTAAAAAAAGAATTTGTATTGTTAAATTTAAATTATTAAATTATTAAAGTGTAGAAGAGAATAGTGTTATGGTGTTGGCGATAGACCTAATAATTTACAAAGGTTATCTCTATAGGTACATAACATAATTATACGATTTTAGTATAGATATTATAGATAACGGCACAACATATATATTTCGGGGAAAACAATTCATACACAAACGACATGACTATTTAAATACAATGACAAAATAAATATTGCTAATTTTATCACACAAAAATGTTGTTTTATTTTAAAGAAGGAAAGAAAAAAAATAATTTAAAGAGAAAAAAGTGACAAAAGAAAAGAAAAGAAAATAAATTAAAAATTTACAGTTGTTAAATGTCGAAATTTTAAATGTTTTTAAACGGTAATTATGTCGAGAAGGCAAAATACCTACCGGATTCTACGAGCTTTGGCGGTATAACGCGACAGTTCACGTAAATGTTCAGGTAGGTATTCACACTTTTAACATTTTCCATAGAAAATGGATAATCCTCGACAATGTCATAATTGTTGTGGGGGTTTTATATTAATAATTGTGAATTTGAACTGTTTTGAATAAAAGTGAATGATATTAACTTTAAATATTGTGTAAAACAATATTGAAGGAAAGAAAATTGAAATTAGAATGAAATGAAAGAAATTAGTATATGTGTTTTTTTAAACAAAGTTCGATATAAATATTAATGGCTACAAGGGGAGTATAAAATTTTAAATAAAGAGGTACATATGACCGCGGCTACTACCAATTACCCATCACCATTTTCACGGTCTTGTAGACCAGAACATAAAAATATAATTAAGGCAACATAGCAAAAAATAGAATTATGTCACAATTAAAAAATGGCATCTCGAGCCGTTAAAAATGCGGTTTCCAACCGTGTGGAAAAACGATATTTGAATCCGACGGTAATAAATAAAAGGCAAAACAGCGTAGTTGCGCGAACGGCATTCAGATCTACTAGTAGTAGTAACTACTGGTTTTCTAATAAAAAAAAGTATTAGATAATAGATATTATTTAATATCAAATTTAATGACAATAACTGATTGGAGTTATTACACTCAAGTTAAAACAATTTGATATAATGCATTTACATGTACAGTCGTTAAACTATTTATAAGCATATAGAACAGTATTAGTTTTTTAATCTACATAGTGCAAGAATATTAGTTCTTTAAAACGGCTTAATATTTTTTGAATTTTTCTTAACGTTATTAAAAATTTACATTACATCAATGCGTTTTAATTTAAAATTATTTTACACTTTCATATAAACATAGTATATTATAATCTATCTCAATATTAACTGGGAGAGAAGTGATGACAAAAATATATCAAGTAGTTACCTAAAGTTTTGTCTATTTTTTATTTATTAATTTAAACTACACTTGAATGTACAATCTGTATAACTATACTACAATTCGCCAAGATATGTATGATTTTCAATGAAGCATATTTTTTTAAACTATGAAGTATATTCGGAATATTACTTACATACAAGGTAAAATTTAATAAGAAATATATTTTATTATTAATAGATACTTGTGCAAAATACAATATATTTATACATTATATTATACTATTGAATATTTAAATTATTGTTGTTATGAAAACTTACGTAATATAAAGTGCATATTTAGTTATACTTACATTTATGGCAAGAATTTTTATTTCATTTTGTCACAGATAATAAATTATAATTAATTCAGCTATAGGTACCTACACATAATTTTTTAATGATAAGCATTATTTAAATATTGGAATTCAAATATAGTAGAACCTTGATTAATCTTCATTTGATTATCTGTGTTCGCGATCAACCGAAAACGTGTAGGTATGTACCAAAAGTAAAATCATAGGCGCGTAAGTAATATGTATATTGTACGTAGGTTAAGAAAATTTTGACCGTTAAATTTTCTATTTAGATTAATATGGGTAGTTTAAATATTTAATATATAATCTATAAACTCGTATATTAAAATCAAAAACTTAATATTCCGTAGTCCACATAGATGCAAACCTCAATTTTTCCAAACATATCTAAACAGCAATTCACAAAGTCAAAGGCGTTTGCCATGCTCTATTCCCACTAATTAACCAAAACAGCCTTCTTCCAGCTATAGTAAAAATTTATTTATACAAAGCTTATATACTACCAATCATGATCTACGCCAGCTCAGCATGGGTTATCAACAAATCTAAATCAAACCTGAAAAATATGGAAACCGTTCAATCGTCAACACTAAGAAAAATTTTTGATTTTCCCTGGTTCGTAAATAATCAAGGAATATCCGCAATTATCACCCCAATAGAAGACATTATTTCCACAAACTCAGAGAAACTAAAACAAACAATAATCGCATCTCAATTCACACACATTAATAACATAGCTATGCGTAACACTTCCACTTATCCTCCAAAACATAATAGACCAATCAACTTCTAATAATTCAATTGAATAATATCAATAATAAAACTTACCCTAGTCATATCCCACATTCTAGAAGAAGTCATTGCTCGAAACAGAGTACGACATACAATACAATAGTAAAATCCCCATGCGAAACCGGCCTAATATGCAAAAATATATTATATGAATATAGTAATACAATAAAGATGTGATAAAAAGTTTTGGATGCGTACCGAAACACCTCTACCACGCTCCCTCCAAAATATAAAAGTATTTGTACTGCTCAGTCTTCATATATTGACACACAATATAATATAAATATTTATTTAAGTTATTCGATGAAAATGTATTTATGTAGTATCTATTGAACTAGTATTAATTATTATTAGGAAAAATGGTACTATAATAATTATTCAAGTAACTGAACAGCTTTATATGATAATAAAATAATAATAATAATAAATAAAAATTCATTTTTAGAACTTAAATAAACGGCGGGTGTTTTCTTTTTCTTTTAAAATTTCAGCCTTCTACTATCAGTAGTTTGAAGAGTCATTTAGGACATAGATAAAATTTATATGCATCTACCCACCTATACATATAATATTATGCATGCACAATGTTACAAATATCCGATATTCTATTGTCACATTCATCAATACATAGTAGCTCGGTTGCTAATGGGTCTGTTTTTGACGGTTAGGTAGGCAGGTTTGAAACCGCGATTAGGAAAATAAATTTGTTGTAAAATTTACAGCTATCCACTGAGTGATTGACCCATTTATAAAAATATGAAAATGATAATTTTCACGGTTTTTTTTCTTTTTAATTTTAATATTTTTTTTTTCTTTGATTTGTTTTAATTTTTTTTGAATATTTAATAAAGATTAATTTTTATAATATGACATGAATAAGTTTTTTGGTTACAAAATATTTCTGGAATATTTGTTTATATGTTTAATAAATATATATATATATATTATAATTGAAATATTTAGTAATATTTATAAAATATATATTTGCTGTGTGGGATACATATATTTTGGAGCTCAACTTTTTTTGACGATTATTATTGCACAATGTTTGTTATAACTCGAGGTATACAAAATATTGTTGAAAAACATCACTTCATGTTCAGGCAAATTGTGTTTCAAGCAATACAAGACGTCTGTATAAGCAATTTTCATTAAAATTTCTTGGAATATGAAATATTTACAAAGGCTTTACGTTTTTACACACGACAGCCAAGTTTTTTTTGCAGAATTACTTGAGTAATATAATTTACATGCTAGATGAATAACAGTTATAATAACAGCAATATTTAAAATTAATACGCATATGTCATTTTTTAACAATGTATATGTAGTATTGTTTTCAATTATCTTAAATATTATGTATGATGAGTATTAAATATTATTTTACAAATTATTTAAAAATTATTACGAGGTAAATCAAATACGAAAAAAAATTAAATGTTACTTACACTCATAATTATGTACCTACTCCCTTCGTTAAATGTGTTCCATGTGGTTCATAGAATAACGGTGAACTTACCCATAATGTGGTTATAATATTATTCGTGATAAAAAATTATTTTTTGGAAAAATTAAAACTGTTTAAAATTTAAGCTAATTAATTATAAAATTATTATTATTAATAAAATTTAGACTAATTGATTTACACACAAAATTTAATTTCAAAAATAAATTTATAAAATAGCCATCTTGGATTTTTTTTTTTTTAATTTAAAAAAATATAAAATATAAGGATTGAAGGGCAGAGTAATAGTAATTATTACAAAAAAAAAAATTCGAAAATTTTGAAAAGAACAAAAGTTTATTGCCTTTGTCAGATCTGTTGCAATTCCATATTATATGTGCGTTATGACGGCGCTCCGAGTATGCAATATTGATACACTTGTGTCTAGGTGTATTTTTGATTTGACATAGATATTCCCTTATAAGATAATATTGTTTTTATTACAATTATATTATGTTATTTAAAGAATAAAGTGGCAAAAATCATATTACGGATGGCATGTGCCAAATTATTTAATAATTTAATAGAGAGTGTCTTACTGTCTCATGGGGTCGAGTGGTCAAAATGTGTGTTTCGACGTTAGAGTTATTATTATATTATTATATTTTAACAAAATTATAAAAAAAATAATTTTATATAAATAAATACGATTTAAATAGTCAAATTATATAGGAAATAATGTAGCCAATAAGATTTTTTTCGTTAGTGGCATATGGTATCTGGTGCAAACCGGCCATAATTACCAAACCCGTTCAACAAATTGTTAGCTCTGCTTGTCGTAGCTATCAAGACCCATCTTTGATTTCCCTAATATGTGTGCAAATTTTATCATGGAGATAAGTATAAAAGATGTAAACCCGTCAATTTAATAAAGAGTGTATCCCAAAAATTTGACAAATGCAAAAATTTTGTACCGTTTTTCAGTTATCTTTTTTTTTTTGTTAAAATAACTAAAACTATTCACTGCAATTCTTATATTTTATATAGCCAATTTCTAAATAAATTTTTGGTGCTTAAAGCTTTAGGTTACACCAATAATTTTTAAACAACTATCAAAGTTTGTCAAACTTTATATATATTTCTTCCTAATCAACATAATGATTTACAGCGATATAAAAATAGATACCTACCTAAAAAATGATAATATGATAGAAATGATAAAAATATTATAATACAAAAAAAAATTAATTTATGTTGTTTAGTACATAATTATCATTAACGAAAATTTTGTTGAAGTTTTAGTTAACTTAAAAAAACTAAAAATCGAGGACTTAATATTAATAATTATTTATAACAATATTTTATTTCTTGAATTTAGTTATAAATTAGCTATATGTTATTCGATTATAAAAAAATGCTAATAAGAAATTTTTATTTTTATTTTAAGTAGTAAAGAAATAAAATAAAATATAAAATATAAGAATTGTGGGGCACAGAGTTATAGTTATATTATTACAAAAAAAAAAAAATATTGAACAGAACAAAAGTTATTGTATTTTTCAGATCTCCGTAAGATACCTTGTATAATTAAAATAAGTGTTGCATCTCTAAATGTGATTCATGAGCATAAATATAGTAACGATTAATATATGGTGACCGTTTTAAAACTATTCTCAAACCCGAAAGTCAAAAACAATTTGAATTATAAATAAATATATATTTATATATTATGTAAATTAATTGGAAATTCAGTATCCCTAATTATTGATAACTGTATTTTTTTCAATAAAATAAATTCCTGGCGGCTTCTCTTTTTATATAATTTATAAAGAAATATATTTAAAAAATTTACAAAATTTTTTTTAAAAAATTTAAAAAAAGTTATCTTATACATTTCTTTTTTTTTATGCATAAAGTAGTCATGTCAACAATAAGGCACTTCACAGGGGTATAGATACAGATAATTGGTCAATTGTCCCTCGGTACTCAGATAGAATAATGGTGTTTTTTGGATTCCGTCAACTTTTTTTTAGGGAAAAGGTATGATTCTACCAGTATCAATTTTACCGTAACAGGCACAGGACTTCAACAACCTATCGATTCTACCACCTATTTTTTTTCCCTGGAAATATTTCCTCTGTACCAAATAATATATCTAAACACCGGCAATGTACTTTTACGTACTATATAAATAATTAATTGGAACACAAATACATAACATTACACAAAACTTAACGGTTGGTTATGAGCTTATTGGTGGTGCTGGTGGTAAGCAAAGTGATCGATATATAGTTTTCAGTCTACCATTTGCGGTAGAATTGGTACTAGCAGAATCAAACTATATTATCAGAATTTATATATCCCAAGAATATATAGAATAATCTACTATTATAATTTTAGATTTGAAAACAATAATAAATAATTGCAATTTATAAATATATATTTTTTTTTTCAGAGAGGTGTACTCCAAAAATTACTTTTTATTAATATCCTAAAAAATGAACTTCCTAAAATGTTTTTTCTGTATTAATATTGGTTTCATATCAAGCTTTAAACGGGGTTTTAATTTGTATTTCCTTTTAAATACACACATAAACAAATTATATTAATATTTAAATTATATTTTTTTATTATTTTTGGAAATTTGTATCAATCTATATTATTGTCAACCTTAATATAATTTATAGTTACTTATTTTATATGATAATGGATCCATGATATATATAATTTACAATGGCGTTACAATAAAACAGTTAAGTATATTTTTTTTTTTTTTTTGAAATATAATTATATTATGTTATGATTAAAACTATAATTAACCTCGGATTCTTTAAAATTATCTTATGTATAAAAAGTACTACACCTGAATAAATTTTTTTTTAATTTATTAATTGCTTCTTATTTAAAATTATTTTAATAAAATGTAAACAAATGTAATTAATATTTTTATGTTATCATTAAGAATATATTTATATATTATCCCTGTGAATCTAAAATTTTAAACATCTAACTTGCATATTACCTGTTGAAGTCTAAAAAAATATGAAATTAGATAATTTTAGGTTTTATTGATCATATCTAAATATAATTTTATTCTTTAATCGGTTTTACAGGAAATAATTTATAGGAATTCGTTTATAATATTTGCACAATCTTGGATTTAGGTGTCTTTGTTGCAATTATAAAATTATTCTATATCCAGTAAGTAATAGCCGTCGTTTTATTTAATAATATATTTAGGTGTCTTTTACAAACGGTTGATGTAGAGAAAGACTTAAAAATAATATTACATTTATTTCTAAGTTTTTCAAATCAAACTTAATTACATATAATCATACAATTTCTTGTCGACAAATTATGTATTTTAGATTTTATAAATATCAAAGAATGGAAAACCTGTGTATTTTATGATTAAAAAAGATGAAATATAGAATACAATCTAAAATAAAATTGTATTATTTAAAAATGTGGTGTATTCTAATATTAATCAGAATCAAAACCTGAATCCACAAATTTCATGAGATAAAATAGAAACTAATATTTATTAAGGGGTAATTTGTATTTTTTTTTTCAATACTATTTTGCATATACAAAATTATGGGTGATTTTTTTCTTATATATTTAAGATAAATGAATTAATATATGTTATTTCTTTGTTTTTATACTTATAAATATTAATTTTGAAGTACAAAAAAAACTTTTTTTAAATTATTTTAAAACAAAATGGCAGTGGAGTGGCTTATAAAAAGAAACTTTTTTTTTATGACCTCACGACCACCCGCAGATCAAATTTTTTAATATTAAACAAAAAAAATTTAAAAATATGATAATGAAATCTAATATGAAGTAATACGTATGATTTTTAAAAAATTTGCGAACATTTCAAGAAAAAAGTTGGTTTTATATGAACCAATCGTTCAAATATTATTCATAAAATCAATAAATTTCAATCAATCCCAAAAAAACCTTCATATTTCAATAAAATAATAAATTTTAAAGCTACTGTTGAAATGTGGATATGACCAGTTGAAAATTTAAAGCACTAGTTGGTCACCCGCCTTGAAAAACAGATTAGATAAAAGCTTTAAGTATTAACATTTTTTAATTTTTAATTAATTTCTTAGCCATTATTAGCCATTTAAATAGCTTTTCGAATAAACTCAAAATTAAATATTATTAAAATGCATACTAAATATTTGCAGTAAACATTCGAAACTTACTCTCAAATTACCTGCAAACGGCACCGTGACCACCAAAATAATCCATTATTTGGCACAATTTAAAAATTATCCCTCACATACAGACATTTGTGTATAATTTTGAATAGTTATAGACTTATTGAAGCCAAGAATAAACCATTAAATAACCAAACTGAAATCGAAATACTGATAAATGTTAATTATCTTTCATTAAATCGTATAAAAAATAATTTTAATCCATTATAAATACTGTAACTTTTTTATATGATTATTTATAATAATTATTATATAATAACTCTATAATAAATATAGTGTATAGAATTTATACAGATATTTTTATAATACCTGTGATATGAACTGATTATTTAATTTTATCATTCTATAATAAATAATCAGTGATTCTCAGAAATTCGAAGTTTTTTTTATATCTATTGATCATTATAATACTGTATATTTAATTTTATATTATTTTAAGGACAATATTATTTATTTGAACGTACATTGTAGTAGATTTATAGAGAGATGTAGTATATATACAATTGACTATCTAAATATACATTGAAATTATTATTTTAAGATTGAAATACATTTTTAAATTAAATTATTATATTTATAATTCGTATATTATTCTACTAAATATTTTAAAATATAGTATAGTATATTTTCAATAAATTCCATGTATACGTTAAATTTTTAATGTTTCAACAATAATAGTACATATATTTTATTTAAGACATTTGAAAAAATCAATATTTTTATTAAAACAATAAATAAAATATACAATTAATAATAAAAATATTATTATTAATTATTAATTAATATATATTATAAATAAATAATATATAATAAGAAAATGTGCAAAGTTGAGTATTTAAAAAAAGGTAAAAAATAATAATAAATACAATTTAAGAAGTAAAAATTGTCATAAATAAAAATTATTGTAAATGTTAATTATTTTTTCTTCTTGTTTATTTATTATTTATTTGTATCCTGATGATAACTTGTATTCATAACTTGTTGTTACTAATATTTTTTTTTTTAAATACTCTGCTAGTAAATTTTTTTATTTACTAATATATTGTAAAACACGTTAATTTTTCTTAGGTATATATTATTATTTATAATAATTTATATATATTATTATTTATAATATATATTGATTTTTATTCATAATAGTATGTGCAGTTTAAAATTTTTTAAATAAATAGGAATATTTCGCTAATAATTGTAAAAACCATTCATTAGAGTTATAAGGTAGATATCTATTTTTTCTTTTAATAGTCTAAAACATAATTTACAATTACAAAATTTAATTTAATAAATAAAAATCATTATTTTATTTTGCTTAACTCGCGCATTATTAATTATTTAGTATTTTAGAATCTGAACGGAACTTTTATTGAAACTATTTAAATTTAAATTTTTGTAATAATATTTATACATTATCACATTATATAATAAATATGAAAATACAAATATTTATAATTTTTGCGTCATAGGAATATAAAAATACAACAATATCAATAATAATCATTATTCGCTGGTTCAATATTATGCTGTTTTTAATGCATAATTTATAGTTAAATTTACAAGGAAATTAACTTTTAAATTAATTTTTTTTATATTTTTTGGAAAATATGAATCTGTGACGTATTATGTTAATGGTTATTTACTTATAAAATTTACTAAAATCATCATAATATATCCTTGTGTTCAAATATTAATCTCAGAGATATCACATGAATCTTATATTCAGAGATATGAAATTGCAATTTAGTGCCTATATATATATCTAAGATATTACACACATCGTTAATATTATTAACCTGTTAAGTTACTGTATGTGGTGTTACTGTATGTGGTATCGCGAATCAGTGTTCGATGATTTATCCTATTTTAATTTCTATAGACTGTCGTACAGAGTCGACCACCGTCTATTGTCTCGTCCGCAGAAATAGATATCTCAGAAACTTATTGCAATTTTTTCCAGTTTCACACTATCTACCTACCTATAGCTATCATATAAATAATTGACGCGTTACCGACTGGGATACCTAATCAAATAGAGTACTTGTAAAAACATAAATTATTTAAATATGTTTGTAAGTAATGTTCAAGTTGTAGAATTAATATTTTCATTAGATGAACTGTAATAATGTACGTTAATGCATAAATTGATTAATGTGTGTTATATTAAATAAAAATAGTTATAGAATAATACAATTATTATGAAGTAGTTTGAATATATTGTAAAATATTAATTTAATTTAATTCTTTCTGTACTATATTGTATACCTACCTAATTCAAGTATATTTTCACTACCTACTATACATAAATATAGTTTGGAATTTTAAATAGAAAATATTTTATAATTATAATATTTTTAGTGTCAGCTGTAGTTTTTATATATTTATTATAGATACTGTAGTTATATAATAATTGAATATGTTTATGTAACGTCACATGTGAGATTGTTAAATACAATCCCATAGACGTTAATATCACATCTGTTCACATAGGGTAATTATACAATATTATACTTTTAAAATAAATAAATACGTATATATGTGTGTATAAATGTGAATAAAGCAATCTTATTTTAATGTGTGTTTGCTTTTTTAGTTATATAATACGGAATAACCAGATACCCCGTATTGAGTGTAGAAGCCGGATTTCATACTATATCGTTTTTGTAACTAGTGGCAATTTCATATCATGTGTGCGATATACCGGCGCTCCGAGTATGCAATATTGATACACCTGTGTGTAGGTGTATTTTTCATTAGGCACACATTTTTCCTTAAAGAATAATAATATAACCATAATTATATTTTGTTATTCAAAGAATAATATCCGTATTAGTAGGTAAGTGGCAATAATCATGTTATGGGTAGTATGGGCCAAATGATTTACATATATTTAATAAAATCAAAATAATCCCAATGTAATTTATGGGCGTATAAAAAGAAATATAGTAAGTGTTAATGTAAGTTACATTAACAAATTATTAATTGTGATAATAAAGTAAATTTCTATGTCTAATACATTTTAAAACTTTTTTAACTCCTCCTCCCACCTCCCCCCCACCAAAAAAAAAAAAAAAAAATAATTTAAATTATAAATATATATATAATTTGTTTTCTATGAAATAAAAAAAAATATAGGTATATATTATAAAAATTAAATGGAAATTCAGTAGTTCTAATTCTTAATATAGTACGAATACTTTGTGTGAAAAACATTTTCAATAAATCAAACGACTTGTGTTCTTCATTTTTACATAATTTTTATAAATTTTTTTTAAAAATTTGAAAATTTTGTAAAATACAACATTTTAGAATTTGGTTGATATTTAAATAAATTACTGCAGTTCATAATTAAGGAATACAGCGAAATATTTTATAATTGTATATTTTACTAATTTTTTTAAGTATACAATGTAAATTTTATAACGATAAATACTATTTATTGATATTTTATGTAATATATTTTTGTTTTTTCATAATTGCGTAAAATATCCATCATGAACTTTTATTGTACCCAAGTGAATTTTTCCTATATTAAACTGCACTAATATCTGGACAATTTTTTAATTATTTAATTTTTAAATTAAAATTAGCATAAGAAATCTAAAATACATAAATAATAATAACAATATTGATTACATGTTTGTGTAGTAACTGATAATTGTCAATATTATTTACTTATATTATAAATTTAAAATCATATAGATACAATAAGCAGGTGTATAATTGTGTTATATAATTTTTTTTTATGCTAATATTAATCTTGTTTTAAATTACAATTTAATAAATTATAAAAATTTAATTTACTCTTTCGAAATATGTTAAAATGGTATTTTATTGATTTTTAAACAATTAAAGGGAATTGGCCACTGCTAAAATATTTGAAAAATTGCGCCCTGAATATCCTACGCCTAAAAATAGTGTAATTGGTAAGTACTGACACTCTAAAAAATATATTATTCAATATTTCTTTTAAAAAGAAACTATATTGTTTTACTATTAGATGGTATAATAGAATACTTTCAAATTACTGGTGGTGTTGTTGAAATAAAAACATAAAAACAGTTTTATCTAAAATGTTTTTAAAATGAGTTTAGTACAATTATTATTTTGGCTATTTCATTGGAACAGCCTAAAATGTCATTACTTAATACTTAACGATTATAATAATTTTGAAATTATTTTCGTAAATTAACTTCAACCGGAAAATATGGAAACTCGTATAAAGTTTTGTTATTGGGCGCAGAAAAGTTAAATTAAAATGCATTATACTTGTAAGACATAGACAGATAAACAAATGGCTCTCTGTACTTTCGAAATTTGTATATCCATGTAAAGATATATTTTTAGGAGGCAAACTATTTTATATATATACCTAATATACAAGCATACCAGATTACATATTTTTTAAATTTTTATCTTATACATTACATATTATAATAATGTTATCATTTTTATATTTTTTTATGTACCTACTTCAATTTGTGTTTTTATAAACCAGTTTACTACAAAACGAATAAATATATTTTCATATAAAGGAAAATTTCACTATTATCAATTTCATAATAGATTAAATTAAACCACTCTCCTTTAGTTTTAACACGTTGTTTAGTATATTTTGTTTGTTCTAACAGATATACAGCACGTTTGGAATAAATGATGGTACATTTATGGTATTTTTTGACCTGAGAATGTAATATAATATACTCATAGTTTTATATAAGATATTTGGACATAAAATAACATGTTTTAGACATTTTTAATATAATTCCAATGTTTATACATAGTAATATTTTAGAAATAATCATCAATTTCAAATAACATTGATACCGAAATATTTTCTATTTTATTCTTATTAGAATTTATGGACGGTAATTTTCAACTTTCTTTCTAAATTTTCATTTTGACTAGATGAAACACAATGGCTCCCCATCTTAACCAAATTTCTTCTGAATAATAATATTCAATATACACTAATTATTTAGTGTATTTTTTTTAACTCATTATAAAATGTATGTGCCTATATAGAAATATAACGTTAGCTAATGAAAAAGCACAATGGTGTTTTTTTTCACCGTTTATTTGATTATAATTTTAGGATTACTATTTTTTTTACGCTCAAAAATTATATTTTTTGCACAAAATAATACAAGTTTGTTCTGTATGGATTTCTCCGATAAAAATGAATTGCTGCCCAGTTTAAACTACCATTATACCATGCAATTAAATGTATATATAATAAATAGTGAACATCCTACGAAATTAATTATATTTATTACCGGTAAATTATAAACTACCGTAATAATATTTCCTAGATGGTTTTCGCTTCTAGGATTTTTTTCATTATAATATAAACTGATAAACTGCAGGGTTGGGCATTATCACAGATACATGTATCTTTGTTACGCATCTATAAAATAAAATTTTAACTTGTATCTTGTATCTAAATACATTTTTTCCAGTATTATGTATCTTTTTTATGCAAAAAGATAAAAAATACATCAAATAATAAAAAATTTAATTCCATAGTCGGTAATTACATTTAAATTTTTTTATTTTCCTGTCTTATACTTATTACAAAAAAAAATTTGTTTTTGATATTTGTTGTTGATTGTTAATATTGACATCAACTCACAATTTATCTATTCTAGAGTGTCATGCTTAAATTCTATAGTACCGTTACGTCACAAGATAATGAAAATATACAATATAATTTTATAGTTATATATGAAAGAAGCTTTATCACTTATAATTGAAATATTATAAAATATTATAATTAAAAATATGACTTATTATTATTATATTATAATACCTTTTTTAAGAATAAATTATTTTTATTTTATTTCCATTTTAGAAAATTGAAGTCAGATAATATTTATTTAAGTTTATTTCACTTTCCTATAAAATATTTTAATACCTATGTATTTGTATACAAGTTGTATACACATAAAAGAATATTTTTATATATGTGATTCTATAATGCAATATTTTTATTTGTATATTGTTATTAGTATAATTATTTAAAGAAATATTTAATATAATATACATATTTATTTTATACAATTACAATAAGTAACAACAACTTTTACTATAAAATATTAATTACATTTTTGGTATTTTCTATGAATGAAATGTATAATGTAATATGTAGTTATTAAGATATATTATCATTGCCCAACACTGAATATAACTATATATACATATATATATATAATACACTTTTATAGTAATGTATGCTAATATATTATTTATGGTTTGTGGTTATAACTTATAAGTTAAAAACATATTTAATTTTTGATATTTCTTATACTTGAAACTCATGAGATTGAAAATAATATAAAACTGTTAAAATATAAAAATACATAAAACTAAATAATTAAAATCTATAATGTAAACAAATATATAATTTTATATGTTATGTATTGAATAACTGTACGAAAAAAAAAACGCTTTGTTAATATTGATAAAAATACAAATTCTATCAACAAAATTACTGTCAATACATAACTGACAAACATTTTTTTCAACTAACACTTGATTTCTTCGTATATGTTTTTATTATAGATTTTCATACAAAGTAAATGGAAACAGAAAAGTTGTAAAATATATGTGTAACTTTACTTTTAGGAATAATTATTTTATTTTAAGAACATGATTCAAAATAGTATTTATCAAGTTATTGTTAGATATACAAATTAATATTAACAATATATATATATATATATATATATATATAAGTTTATCTAATAATAGTAATAATATTGTAATAAAATATTGTCGATGTATAAAATGGTATAAGATGGAATACATAGAACATATTTCCATATAAATAAAGATATATTGTATATGATTAAATACATCAAACAAAAAGGCTTTGTTACCTACAGGAACAAATTATATGACTAATTTTTTATGGATAGTCGTATCACACTGCATATTATTAAATTACATTTGGCGTTTATTGCAATAGTAAATAATTAAATAACCCGGTAAATAGAATAAATAAATAAAACTTAATATTCATCAGATATGATATTCATAACGGATGTATTGAATTTTGATGTAATATTAAACCACTTGTTTCTTTTAAAGTTTTATAGTTAGGTACCTATATTTAATTAAGTATTTAGATATAATACCTACTTATTTATTTTTAAAAAATTCAACATAAGTAGTAAGAAATAAAATAATAGTATTATAGCTAATTCTACAATTGATATTTCAATAATATTTATATATATATATATATATAATTTTATTATGTTGTTATTAGGTATAATGTATAACAAAATGGACGAGATTTGAAAGAGACAGCCGTATGTGCCCTTCGTTGGAATGGGCAACAGTGGTCCATCTATTCTTTTTTTTTTTGCATATTATCTTCACTATTAGCACTAGAAGAAATATAAAGAATATTGAAAATTTGAATGAGGAAGAACACTATATACAATTATACATATTATATTTTATCAGTTATTGGTATTATAAGAATATTTATTTTTTGGAAATTTGTGTAAAATTATACATTTTTAAAGTATAATATAAATAATAAATATTTGTAATAAATCAAATTAGAATTTTTCACTTAATAATATACTATTATATAGAAATGAGGAATAATAATAATAATTAAAACGTTTAAAATTATTCAAAATAAAATTGTTTTTTATATTTAAAACTACCTTTATCTAATTTATCAGAAATTTTTTAATTGTTTTATATTAAGAGAGCAGTATAGAAAAATATATGAAACTGAATAAAAATATAATATAATACTACCAATATAAAAACCAAATATATACTGAATGATTATAAAAATAAATTTCATATTATAAAAATTATATAGAGAAAAATACTTAGTATTTTTTACATTTGTACCTCTTATTAAATATTAAAATGTTAAAAAAGCTCAAGATCACAACTATTTCCAAATTGGTGTGGGTTCATATATTTTCGCAATCATCGTGTAACCGTTATTAACCCTTTGAGGAGATAATTGAATGTTTAACATTATATACAATATAACCTTAAGGCAATTCATTCACCCCAAATAAATATAAAAAATACCCATGTTATTTTGTTATTTTGATAATGAACTTATATTTAAATAAACATTTTAAGTTTTATATATATATATAAATTTCAACTAAATGTTTTTGAATTATTACTTATTAGTAATATAAGTCGGTCACTAATTATATTTTCTTAGAAAAAATAGTTTAAATTTTAGATTAAGAAAATACTTTTTTATTCAGTAAATATTTAATAAAAGTAAATAAAAGTAGTAGTAGTAGTAGTAGTAGTAGTAGTAGTAGTAAATAAGAGAAAAACAATACATTAAAAAACATTAATTATATAAAATATGGTATCTAAATAATATTGAGTAGACTATTTAAATAATCAATTATATTATCTAAATATTAAAATGTTATGAAATTTGTAATCTAGATAAGTTTGTAAATATTTGTATTTAAATAAAGAAGAAAATAACGAAATATATCATCTTATTTATCGTATAATTAATCAATATTTTGATATCTTCAACACTGAAAATATTTAATAGAACACGGGTAACTTGTATAATATTCCTAATTATAATTTTTGATTGCTCGAAGTGTTAACAACATTACATTGTATTACAAATATTTCAGTGACATTCAAACATTGCTATTATTCGAGTTTGAAAAGTATCATTTATTGGGCATAGCATCGACAAATATTCAAATCATTAAAATTATATAGCATAAATATCAATTCCACACTTATTTGTATACAATGTTTTCGTATTGTTATTGTTTACTTGACAGTATATAAATAGTTATTCGATTTAACGATCTACGCAATTGGTCAATCACAATAATAATGGGCTTGTCAATTAATTGGATCTCGTGGGAGTGGCTGATTGTTGGTGTAATTTTGTCATATGAATAATAGTCAACATTCGTGGTGACATCGTCAGTTTTCCACGTCGTCAAGTCGTAATAATGACCAGAAATGACATGAAACTTTCGTAGACAGTATTCGTCTATACTATTATATCAACAAGAAATTGTTATGTTTGAGCATGCATAAAAATTTAGGAGATCCCTAAAAATAATTTAAATATATAAACTAGATTAATTTTTATGTAATAAATAATTTTTAAATGATCGCATATAAAATAAAAAATTCTAATATATTTTGTACATTACATTATAGATATTAAAGTTATTAAAATTCATTTTTCAAAATGTCAAAATCAATATTAAGTAACGGTACCGGTTGTCTGACAGAAACAAACGTTCAAGAGTTTCGGGATGGTTGAAGATGATTTAAATTAACAGCAGTAGTCGTTCAAATTATGTTTTTATTAAGTTGATCGTATAAGAATTTAAACTTCACAAAAAGCCACAAGACATAATTAGATATAATAAATAAAAAGATATAATTTTACAAAATATTTCTAAGGCTAGTACAGAGATGTTATGTAAAAGATAAGTATAAACTTGAAACTACGTCTGTACGTCATAAAAATATACCAGTGAGCTCTTTCAGACCATAAATATATATATATCGATAAATATATATCGTTAATTATATCGTAAAATTTCAATTTATATCCATTTTACAATGTTATTAATGTGTCTGTATACAACAAGTGTGATACCTGTGACACCTAGCTGTACATAAACGAGATATATTAAGTAGGTACTATTTTAGATTCTGAGCGTAGCGAGGGAGCTAGTGGTTTTACAATGATGTTTATTTTTTTTTTTTTTTTTTTTTTTTTGTAAGTTAAAAAATTTA
>JAIPRL010001237.1:0-60144 GCA_025469235.1 Pemphigus obesinymphae
AGGGGAAGACCGAAAAAGAGATGGGGGGATGTAATGGCGAGTGATATGAGGAAGGTGGGACTAAGTGAAGAAGATGCGGGAGATAGAGTTAAGTGGAAGTGTAGGACCAGGGTGGCCGACCCCAAATAGTTGGGAGAGAAGGCAAAGGAGAAGAAGAAGAAGAGGTATATTATACTACTATAAAATAATATACTGTATAATATAATAATCAATGGTTAAATGTATGGATAAATGTGCTACAACAGTGGCTGTACCATAAATATTTGGTAATTGCATGAAATAACCTAATGCACAAATACCAGTACTGGAATAAAAAATTACTAACGAGTCAATGTTTCAATAATACATTATTGTTATTATATTTATATTATGTTGGCTATCTGTAAACGATTTCCTCCCACTCTTCGAGCTCGTCGTTTTATATTTTTATTATCCAATTAGTCGACAAACTAATCGTTTTGAGTGCATAATACGTAAGTAGGTACTATAAAACATTCCGTAAAATGTACAAAAAAAAATTTTATATGCAGATATTCCTCAAAACGTATTATTATACAGATAAAAAGTACTATACGACCGGATATTAATGTATGGCTGTGGGAGGCCAGTTTTATTTTTTCAAATTCCAATTGTTCGCTTTTATATATATATATATAATATAAAATTGTAATTAAAGTACTCCGAGCAGTATACGAGCGTCTAGAGACAAGGCCTCTTATCTTTTATTATTTTTTTATCAGTTATCAACTTATCAGTATCGTACAGTACTGTTATCATATATCAATTCGACTTATAGAATCGATTAAAAATGAAATTCAAATATAATATTATTTATTCATAATTTCATTTAATAATTATATATACATAATTAATTATTATAGAGTTGGAAACAGTTTTCCTTAATTTTGCTTCATAGTACAAGGTAAATAAACTAGGTTTTGATATGTCAAATATTTATTTTAATCATTGTAGAATTCAATAATTGGAAAGAGAAAGAGGAAGTAGACTCTTCAACGAGATACGTGCAGCATAGAGGTTTAAAACCCAATAAGGATGATACATACATATTATTACAGTTTTATATTATACTATTCAAACTCTTGTTATTAGACCAGAAAAACACAGGTTCGGCAAAATCAATTTCATATTATTGGTGGTAATTTATTTATATTCATTTATTAATATTTATTTATGTATTTTTCCGCAGTTTTTACCGTTTTTAGTAGGTACCTGATGGCTTTGTAACATTATTGTTAACATTGTCTTTTATTTGTGTACTCACAACAGGTACTTTTATTTATTAACGAATAAAAATAAATAATACTTTATTAAATGAACACATACAAATTCAAGTGACATAATATAAATTAAAATATAATTTTGTTTAGTTTACGTTAAGTTAATTAATAAGTATTAAGTGATATGGTAGGGACACAGCTGAATATTCTGTGGTGGAGATAGCGTGTTGTGATACCCGATAAGAAAATAATATAAGATAAGAGGCGCTGTCATATCATAATATTATCATATAGGTAGTTCGATGTGTAGTTGTTCGTACCCGTGGTTCACGTTGTAGCAGCAGGCTAGTATCACGACCGCGCCGGTTTCGGGCGTCTCGTGGAAGAAACGGAAATTCGTCCACCCACCACCGCCACCGCGGGTACACAGCAGCTGCGTTTGTTATCACGACCGTCAACGGGCGAACGCGGACGGTGCGTTGTGTTCGCGAAACGCGTGTATCGCCGACAACGGTTCCGACAGCGGTTCGTGCGTTCCGCGTTTACAGACGTCCGACCATGGTGAAACGGTACGCGACGGTTTCGGCGGCACACACGGCACACATTTCGTTCGCGCTGTCCGGCTGCGACGGGTCGAGGTGACCGATTTCACCGGCGGCGGAAAACCGGTTGCGTAAACGACGTATTCGTCCACCGTGCACCGATAAGCTCCAGCCGAAGGACGCGTGCCCGTCCGCACCAAACGCAAACGACAACAGTGTACACCGCTGTGCGCCCAAAACGTCAATACGAATAATAAATTGTAACTATCGTTCGGTCGTCCTTCCCCGACCTACCGTAACGGATGTTTTTGCCCGCGGTATCTCCCGGGGGGGGGGGGGGGTGGGGAGGAGTTATCGGTGAACCCCGATTTACCTACCCGTTCTCGGTAAAAAAATATCGAATATTTGGGAAAAAGTATCCGCTCGGAAATAACGGGTAGGGAAAAAATATCCGGTAATAAATTACGAATATTATGCCATTTTGATTTCGCCCGACTCGAAAATTAACGGGTAACGTTAAAATTGATAGACGAACAATAGGGACGCTCACTGACCACCGGACAATAATGTCAAAAACGTACTAAAATTGATTGTTAGGTATACCTACGTAGAAATGCCTTATGATTTACCATTTGTACCAATGTACCTGTACCTACATTTCGTTCGTCCGTTCGTCATGTTTCTATCATTTCATTTATGTATGTAATAAAATAATTAAAAAAAAAAAAAAATAGTCGATTTAAAAATATTCAATGGGAAAAAAAGTTATTGCATCTGTTAAATAATCCAGTTACACCACAGATAACATACAGTTACACCCTGTACCTATGTAAAAAATCACAATGACCATCCGGTATATATCCGGATATATTTTCCTACATTGCGGATATTTTTTCCTAAATTCAACATTTACAGTCTGCACTAGGTAGTACGGTTAGGTACTTGATATAGCCGGTACCGCTGGGAAACACACCGTCTTGGTTTATTATAATAATTATATTGCTTTGCCTAAAATTTCCGGCGGATTCTCACCGGTTTATTTGGGCTTACAAAGGATTTCCAAAGTATCTATCTAATAATGTACGATATACCAATATTCAAGGTTTTTAATGGGGGGGGGGGGCGCATATTATAGACACTATTCTTAAATCTCTATGGGCCCAATTACGTATACCTACCCGACAGACTTGGGTAAAATACTTTTCAAAAGTAGTATTTCTAAAAATGTGTTCCAAATACTTTTTTCGTTTTTAATTAGATTTCAATAACGAAAACAGTATCTTAATTATAATTATCATTATATTTCATCATTTTCTTGTTGTGTAACTGAATATAATAATACAATTTATTGATAACACACCAACATACCTATTAATAATTATAGATTGTAATATCCAACTTTTCACGTTAAAGTTTAACACTGAGTGATTAATTTAAGTAAATAGTAATTTTGTTTTTTTATAATACCTACTTAATGAAGAAGCATTATACTCTCCATGACTCACTATAATTAGGTACTATTAATATTGAATTAATTTATAATTTTAATTATATGAATATCAATAGATTTGGTATTATATAGAAGATCTTATATCACTAGGTAACTACTGTAATTATTACATTTATTATAATAAAATATTTAATATCAATTAACAGAAGCGTATAGGCACTTTTCTTTCTTACTGCGGAAATATTTTAAAGGGCCTCACAGAGGTCCCCATAATGTAACTACTTAACAAATTTTACTACATAATAAAATAAATAAACGTTAGTTTTTAGATTCTGAACGTAGCAATAAGGACTGGACGTATCGGTTTTATGATGTATTTTTATTTTTATATATAGGTAGGTACATTATACACTATTTAGGGTAGAAGGTATCGTGTAGTTTTCGGGGTAAAAACTTTCGTTTAGAAAATTAATTATCTTTAGGAATGGATTTACCTATATTTAAATGCATATACCTAATATTTATCAAAATAAGCTACCTATTTGAAATCTGATAAGAAATGTGCACAATATATTTCATTCTTATTCAAATAACATCAAATATTATTTAGCATTTTTTTTTAACTTGTTTTGCATGTTTAATGCATTTTATAAATTTTAAATGTAAATTTAAAAATAATAAAATTATAGTATTAAAAAATGCATATTTTGAGGATTTTTTCTGCATATAAATCAATTCCTTAATTATCATAATTGGTGCCTATGTAAATATATTTTAATCAATTTATTATTAATATAAAATCTATCTTGGTAGCCTACAATCATTTTTAATTTAAAAATTTTTCTCTCTATTGTTATTTTGAGTGCTCATCCCTAACCTATACAATATCATTATTGTTTATTTCAAAATATAGCTGTGAAACATGTTAATGAAATAGAATAGGTACACTATATATAGTCATATAGGTATGGTGACCAGATATACTTTTTTTTTCTTCGTAGGACTGTACTCTTTTTTTTTTTTTTTTTTGCACTGTCCTAGTGTTAAGTACCTATGTGAAATTGTACTCTTTTTTTTTGAAAATATCACCGCTTAATTCATATATTTTATTATTTTTCATGATTTCATTAAGTATTTATATTTTATGGTTCGATCAAATGCATATTAGTATAAAATAATGTTTTGCCACTTTAGTATAAACCATAATATAATAATAATACTATTATATAGGTAACATTAAACACTGTATTACTATATACCTACTTAGTATTTTTACCTTTAAAAATGTATTTATTTGTATTGCATATTATATTATGATTTTTTCTATGCAAAATCAAAACATGTTTTACAGTTAATTATAATTTATCTCGTAATTTATAATGCATATTCAACATTTCAGTAGGTATTATATACATTTAGTATCAAATAACATAAGCGGTAGAGCTTGTCTACCGGCCATCGTCCGTTTACTGTATATTTTATAAAGCTCCACGTCCAATACCGTGATATTGGCTGAAGTTGGCCACTAAAACTAATATCTCTTTAATTTAATTTTGTGTTCAAAGTTTTAAACAAATTTGATTTGAATTATTTTTTTAGGTTTTTTATAAAATTTACTATAACTTACATATGAAGCATTTTTATTTATTTATACTATTTAAGGTTGTAAAATTAATTTTTTTCCACAAAATATCATTGTAAAATTAAAGTCAACACTAACCCTTGTACAGTCAAATCTTATGAATGAAATTTTATCGAACCTAAATAAAAGTATCTAAATAATATCTAATAAAATATTAAGTATAGATATAAGTATATAATATTGTTAACTTTAATTTCTGATAAAAGCTAATGTTTAAAAGTTAATATTAAGAACTTATTTTACATTTTCAAGGCTGTAATCGAGTTGGCCACTTTCCTATATGAAGTTAGCCATTTAGTTTTTAGATATTTATCTGTTATCATTTCCAGCATGTTATATAAAACAAGTAACCAGGATAATTCAAGAGCTACAATTCCAAAAAGTAGTTTTCCTAGATTATTAAAGTATCTTTTAGAGCAAATTAAAGACACTGTAAAAACAACATATTATGCAATGGATTTAGGAAGTGTGGGATTTATCCATTTAACCCTGTACAAGTACTTAGTAGATTACCAAACAAAGATGATATTATAATCAATTCTGAATCAGATGTAAGTTCATTAGTAGCTGAATCATTAATTAATACACGGAAAAAATTTAGGTACCCTGAAGCTTCAGACCCATGGAAAGAAAAATCCAAACGCATTAATGTTGAACCAGGCAAAAGTGTAAACTTAGAAGATCTAGATTTCAGAAACATTCCCTCGTGTTCTAATAGATTTGTAGATTGCTCAAATATCTTAGATGTTGATAAAGAAGAAACTCAACATGGAATACCCTATGCTGATGTGGACTTGGATGACTTTTCAGATGCTGAATCAGAACCCAGTTATACAGTTAAAGATGGTGCTTGTGTTATTGTTAAATACTTCCAAAAAAATCTGCATTACATTTTGTGGGTCGCATTGTAAGTGGTGATCCCAAGTTGGGATAGAAAATTAAATTTTTTAAAAAAAATTACCAGAACTGGTAAAACTTTCGTGTTTCCAGAGGAGCCAGATATTGATCAAGTTGATCCAAATAACGTCGTCTGTGCATTTCCGAAACCAGAGATAAGAAAAAGAGGATATCATATCTTTCCAATTGAATTCTTCAACATAAACTTTGGTTGAAGAAATCATCAGCTTCTTATTTTGTTTATTTATTTTTAAGTTTAATAATGTAATTATATTTGTTTTTGTTTAAAAAGGTAATAAAAATAGTATAAAAATAAAATAGTACTTATATAGTTATGAGTATAAAAAAAAATTCAGATTTTTCATTTAAAATTCATTTTTTTTTTTTTTTTACTTTTTCAGCTTGGAAAAAGGTTTTCCAATATTTTTAAAAACCTCACAATGGTAATACATTATACATAATACATATTGATAAAAATGGTGTTTAACATTATTGAAATAAAAAATACATTACTGACCATTTTTTGGTAGTTTCTTAGTAAAGTTAGCCAACGACATTTTATTTATTTATTTTATTAGTTTTCATCAAATATTTTTTGAAGGGATACTAGGTACTAAAAAACACATCAAGACACAAGTTTTGATTCAAGTCACATGTATTTAGGAAAAAAAATTATAAAAAGTAATAAACAATTGAAGATAAAAGTAGCCAACTTCAGTCAATATTACGGTATGCACTTGAAAGACACACCCTTAATAAATTTACCTCGTAATGAAATTATTTCAAATATTTAGTTTTTTCTATGAGATAGAAGTAGAAATACTAAAGAAATCTGATAAAAAAAAAAAAACTTGTATTGATGAAGATGGTTTATATGAGCTATATATCTCATTGTAATATGGTTTACATATTGAGCAATCCTTTTAAGGGAGGATATTTTTCTTTTAATAGAGGATACATTTTTAAATGTACTTTTTTTTAAATTTTTATATCTGGTCACCATACATATAGGCCTTGGAAAAACAATTATCCTACCACCTTTATATATATATCTAATGCCTCAAGTACAATGGATATTTATGAAGGTTGAAAATTGTATTCAGACTATGGTCAAAAGATGATTTTTTTGTATAATACACCAAAGTTATCTTAGTATCTTATTAGTTAATTTGTTGACAAACAAATTGTAAATATGCTATTTTTGACCGCAAGTCCTTTTGTACATAGGATCTTTAAGGACGTTAGGATTATCGATTTGAACCTTAGGTCATTATTTGTCTTTAAAAATTATTATAAATGTGGTAAGGATAATATGAAATAAAAATAAAAATTGATTTACATTTTTTTGTGTAGTTTGTGACTATCACTGATGACAAGTAAATCTTCAGATTTACTTAAAAATTCTTATGTAATTATGATCAATGACGAAACAGATTATCAGCCATTAGTTGTCAATGAAGATATTATATCGGACAGTGAATATGAACCGGGTAATTTATTTTTAAATTTTATACTTACAAACAATAATGGTAAGATTAAATAAAACCTACATGTTAGAATGTGGTCTATTTCATATTGTTATTATTTACATTTAGTTATTATGAATGAACAAGGGCAAAGTAACATTGATGATGACAATGAAGAAGTAGTTCAAGAAATCTATGAGACTGATATTAATATCGAGCATTCTGACAGTGAGTCATGCCAATTTGTATAAATTAATATTTGATATAAATAAATAATAAACAATACAGTTTTTTTTATAAATATATTCATATTTCAGACCCTTGGTATCACGATGCTGTTCGGTTTTTAATTTACTGTTGGGGTCAACTGAAAGATGATTTTACCAAGTGTTCAGATAAAAAAAAGAAATTACTATGGCATAAAGTGTCTGAACGTATGGTTCAAGACGGTTATTATTTTGATGCTCTTGCATGTGAAACAAAATGGCATAGTCTCGAAAAAATTTACACGTATAATAGAACACATACCACCGAAAAAGATAGACATGCAATTAATTGGAAATACTTTTGGGATATTGATAGAGTCGTTCAAGACGATCATATGTCTGGTAAAATGAAATAAAAATATGTAGTCTTTATTAACTCGTTCATTTTCGTATAATTTATGTGTATTTTTATACAGATATTGATGATGTTGATGATGACGACGATGACGACAATGATGATGATGAAGATGAAGATGGCAATGATGAATATTCAGGATATGAAAATGCCAACTCAACATGTTGTAAATAATACTCATTAATTATTTAAAAACTTTTATCTTTATAATTTATATATTCGATTACTCTGATAGCCACGAGAGATGTTGATAAATGTCAGTGGACAATCGATTCAACTAGGGAATTAATTCGCCTTTATGATAAAGAAAGGAAGAAATTTACAACTGTTAACCAAGGAAGCAAACATTTGTTGTGGGAAGAAATTGCACGACAAATGTCAAATATAGGATATCAATGTTCGGCCAATTCATGTAGTGATAAATGGCGTAATTTGAAAATGACTTATAAAAATAATAAACAACGGGAGTTGAAATGTGGATTGGAGTATGTCAAATGGATTTTTTTTAAAGATCTTGACAACATTTTTCAAAGTTCTCAAGAATGTAAAGTGGATTATTTGAATATAATATATTTTAATGTGCTTATACAAATTACTTTAATATTAATTTATTATTCCATTGTGTTGTAGCTTCAGAACATGAGTTAATTACTGTATCATTAGAAGACGATAATGTAATAAAATTAAAAAAAGAAGATGAAGATCTCTATTTATCAACACCAAATGCAAATATTAACAATGAAAATATTGAAAATAGTGAAGAAATGTTGGGTAATTCATAAAAATTAATAGATTAAGCTTTTTTATAAACGAATATGTAAAAAAAAATTTTAGGTACATCAGAAATATGGACAGAAGCAGCCACTAAATGTTTGATTGACTTTTGGGGTCATTATCGTCCACGTTTTCTAATGGCTCCTCAAGGCAAAAAACGTTTATTATGGAATGATATTAGTAAAGAATTACGCCAACATGGTCATAACTACTCTGGTGTAGTGTGTGATCGTAAATGGCGGCTATTAAAAGCAAACTATATTAAAAGAAGAGAAAAATACAAAAAGTTAGGAGTAAACAGTGTGAAGTGGCAATACTATCATGATATTGATAGACTACTTGGTGTACCCGTTGAAACTGGTAAGATGTAGTTATGTTGTGATTTAATTATCATTAATAATAAATAATTATTAGGTGCTAATCGATTGTGTTAAAATGTTAAATTTATGTTTATAGTATCTTGGAATATGGATTCAACTATGTGCTTAATAGATTGCTTTGATAATCACAAAGAGAAGTTTATGAAAGCAGCAACTGGTGAAAAAATCTTGATATGGAAAGAAATATCAGAAGAAATGAAAAAAATTGGTTATAATTACTCTCCCAGAGCTTGTGATAACAAATGGCGTACATTGAAAAACCGTTATCATAAAAACAGAATGCGTGCGGACAGAAATAAAAAAGTAATTTGGGTGTACTACAATAAGATTGATTCAATACTAAAAGGTAATGTTTATAAATACTTTTGTTATAAAAATGTAAAGTGCCTACTGCTATAATTTTATTTTTCTACATTTATAGAACTGGAAAAGGAAAGTAATCCAAAATTCAAAGAGACTAATAACAGCAATAATCAGGTGAATGAAAATAATGAGAAGTGCGAACACAATTACATTAAGACTCACGCCAGGCATGATTGTTTAGTTAAATCTGAAGCTATTGCTGAACTACAAGTATTTTTCAAGTCTAGATCTCAGGAATTCGATCAAAGGTAATATATCATATAAGTTTGTGGATTTATTTATTTGTATAGTGATGTTACAAATTGTTAAATCTTCGAGACGAACCCAGGGTGTTCGATTTGAAAATTTAAGTCATAATTAGAAATATTCAAACCAAATTAGTTAAAAATGTATTTAAATACATAAAATACAGTTTGTTTTATTTCATATTTATTAATATTTTCCCCTCAATCTGCAGAGCAATAAGAAGTATTAAGGTGGCTCTTTGCTGGAGATTTTTCCATATTAACATACCTATTTTTTTGTTCATCGTAGTGATTCATTGAATAATCATAAATGGTTTTAAATTTGTTGAGAACTACTTTTAATACTTTTTTATTTTTTAAATATTTTTTTCTAAAAATTTAAAAATAAATAAGTCAATTAAATATGATTTACACACATTAATATTAATTTACAGATTTTGTTCATTTTTATGTAACAGTTTATTTATGTCTTGAAAATATTGATGAATTTAAATAATTAAATACATAATAGGAGGGGGTTAAGAATACCTCCACGGTTTCCCTCATGCCTGTCGTAAAAGTCGACTAATTGAGGTTGTGTCAGGTCGACAGCCAGCATAAAACTTGTCGAAAATTTATGAGTAGTCTTAAAATGGATATAGGCGAGTTTTTCCATCTGGAATGTTCGAGTAAATTTTATAAGACAGTTTTGAGACGTGCAATGATGTATGGTATAGAATGTTGGGCAGTAGATAGAAAGATAGAACTGAGAATGAGTGTCGCTGAGATGAGAATGTTAATTTGGATGAGTGGAATTACTAGAGAGGATAAAATAAGGAATGAGTATATCAGAGGTAGTATAGGGGTAGCTTCGATAGTAGACAAATTGAGAGAGAAAAGATTAATGTGGATTGGGCATGTATTAAGGAGGAAAGAGACTGATACAGTAAGATTAGTATGTTAAATGCATGTTGTTGATAAGAGGGTTAGAGGAAGACCGAAAATGAGATGGGGGATGTGATGGCGAGTGATATGAGTAAGGTGGGAGTAATTGAAGAAGATGCGGGAGATAGTGTTAATTGGAAGTGTAGGACCAGTATGGCCGACCCCAAATAGTTGGGAGAGAAGGCGAAGAAGAAGAAATGCATAATAGGTACTCGTATAATATATAGGCACTGCATAATATATCGGATATTAGTATTATATTTTATTTTAGTTATTCTAATATTATAACAATATCTTTATTAAAATATCATGTAATTTGAGCATTGATTATATTTATAATGTAGAATATAGAACACAGATTTGATAATTTTCATATATTCAAGTCTTATATAAATTATAGTAGTCAAATATAATTAAAATACTATGATTAATAAGTAGGAAGGTAGGAAGATGTCCAAATAGTTAAGGTGTAAGATTTAATTACTATATGTATTAAGATAGGATAGTTAATTTACATGTTCAAATCTGACTGTTCACCATTTTTTTTTTTTTTTGCTAAATTTGAACTTTTGTGGGACCATCAACAAATGAACCTTAGAATCGACCACGCCCTGATCTATAAACTCGGTTCACCAATGTTAAAAATTGGTATTCAAAATTTGCAACATTTGGTGCATGGACTGGAAAGTGAACTGAGTGCTGAACTGGAGATTTATATAGGTTTTGAACCGTTACCAAATCAAAATTGCTATTCTGGGTTGTTTTAAATATTGTAAAATTCATTTAAATCCTTTGAACTTTTTATGAAGGGGCAATATTTATATTTAATGGTTAAATTCAAGTTTAAATAAAAAATTGTATGTTTGGTTCAGTTTGGTTTTTTTTTTAAAATTTGGATAAATTCGGTTCAATCTCAAAAATCTGGGTTTGTTGTAACACCGCTAATTTCTCATTAGATACTTTTGTCATTTTAGGTTAAAAGAAATTGAAAATAATCAGAAATGTAGAGACAAAGTATTTCAAGATCTTCAACAACAAACTTTGGACGCTCTGAAAAAAGCAAATGAATTGGAAGTTCATAAATTGAAACTGTTAGAACAACTTGTTTCGAGATTACCACGTATTGTAAATAACTAATACTGATATTAATTTTAAAATATATATATTTAACGCATTGTATATACATTTTTATCTGTAATAAATTACTAGATGGTCTTTTCTATACCCTCACATATTTCTTGCCGTTTTTGAACACTATACTCATCATAGTAATCACACTTGAATGTGCAGCACTCGTAGGGTTGACAGTCAATATCATCATTGTTACCCAAACATAAATTGTGCAAGCAACACGTAGCAAATATCAGTATGGCAAACTTATCTTGTCCCCATAAATCTAAGCACCTATTGTATAAATTAATAAAATTATTAATAAATAATGAAATATAATATTATTAATAATAGTATTTGTTTTTAAACATACAGCAGTCTTTTGAACCGTCCCAGTAGTTTACCAAACGCCAACTTTATAATGTTTAATGGCACTGCAATGGTTTCGTTGTACACATTTTCTGATTTTGTATTTAAAGTACTATTAGGAAATGGGGTCATTAGGTTAGGCAACAGAGGGTAACAGCACTCTCCAACAATATGAGTGCTGTTGTTTGGAAATAAAGTTTCTGGATCATTGAGAATCATTTCAGCCAATGGACTTTCTAGGAATGTTGATGTAGTGACGGCTGATTTGCTCAAATAAGTAGTGAAAACATTATAAAACTGATACCTGTTGTTGCATACACACTGTAAAAGAATATCACTAGATATTAAAGACAGAATGACAAAAAACTGTAGCAGGCTTTTACCTGTATTGCTATTGAAGACCCATCTTTGGTATGTTTAGATGGGTTGGCAGTGCAAGACTTTTTTAAGTCTACTGTTCCTATGACACCGAGTACACCAGGAAATTGATTTCCGAGCATTTCGTTGAATGCTTGTATTTCAGAATCTGCTTGTTGATCGATTGGCCAATAAATTAGTTCACCCATTTTTTTAAAAAATGTACATGTGACATCATTGACACATTTGTGAGCTGTGCTTACAGCAATGCTAAACTTTGCCCCAATTTCCCTACATAAAATAAAAGTTAAATGTACATAATTGCAATATATTATGCTAATAATTTCAAATAATGATAATATATACTTGTAACTCAGAACAGTTCCCAAGTATGTCAAAGTGACCAACAATTGTTTTTCAACATCCAATTCAGATCTTTTGTAAGACAAACTCCCATATTCTTGCATCAAATGAGTGAATATGATCTAAGAAGAATATAATACACAAGTTTATTATGGGACAACAAAAACTCATTTCATACATTAACATGTAAGACAGTGACTTACTTGAAACGAGCTTCTAGTTATGAAAAAATTATGTTTGAAATTTGAATCTTCTAAATGTGGAGATTGTAAAATTATTGGAAAGTTGGAAAGTGTAGTATCATTGTTTTCATTTTCATTTTTTGGAGACTTCTGATCACAATCAATCTCCAAACACGCTAATGCAAATTTGCCTTCCAACTGTGCGTTTATTTCTTTAGCGTGAAAGATCATAGTGTTAAGTAGTTTTACCGTGTCTAGAAAATATGAACACTGTATAGTTAGTATCCATAAAATAGCAAGTATATAATGCAAAACAAATCATTTAGTACCAAGGTTTGATTTGTGTATCTGGTGGTAATTAAGATAACACAACTATAGAAATAATACTAAACAAATTGCATATTTTAAAAGTTAGGAAAATTAAATGTAGTAAAACTTATAAGACGTCACTCTATGACAAACAAGTAAATCCTTTCATTAGTAAAAATATAAATTCAAATTGCATTACAGGATCATGATTGATAAAAAAAGCCAAGTCAATTATTAATTAGGTAGGTTACCTAATAAAATAATAAATTACAACTTTGTGTTCTAAACAAGTTACATTACAACATGGGTATCAAGTTTTTTTGTTTAATAATTGTGATGTTACACTATTATTATTACTAAAGCACTTAATACCTAAAGTACATTTTTTGGAATTTTACTTTCTCAAAGTATTAACTGGTTTAATTTTTAATATGATCAGTAATTATTTATACCTACTTCATATGTAAATATTTAAATGATTTTAAAAGTTAAAAATGTATTTACCACAAAATAAATGTAGTTATTCTTTGAAATAGGTATTAAGAATCGTGAAAATCACTAATTTAGAAACAATATTATATTTATTTCATAAGTAGTCAATTTTTCAATATGTAGTCCTATTTCAAAACTTAAGGTTTTTGAGACGTATAAAAAATTATTATTTAATGCATAATATAAAAATAAAATATTTATTTTTAAACTAAATAAAAATACATTGACAATTAAAAATTTTTTACACATATACTCTATTTGTGTTAAGAATCATCTCGGGCGCTCAACTTGTGAGCAAAGGTGTGGCTTCATAAAGCGTTTTGGCCTTTCACACTATTGTCGATAATTGTCATAACATTCTAGTAGGTGTTGACAGTGAATGTGTACAACTTAAAAGGTATTGTCTGGGTCGTACCTAGGCCCAGGGAAGAGAGCATGTTCCAGAGGTGCAGTAATACTAAAAGTTGTAATTTCAATGATTTTGAGGAAAATGATTACATGAGTGATTTTTTTTTTTTACTTCTTTGCTATTTTCAAAAATTTTCATCAGAAGTGCTGATGGACCTTGCTACAATACTGTATTGTATTGTGCTTACTCTCCTACTGTGTGATTGGTATGCGGTGTGATGCACTGGTATGACTCAGTAGGGGAGCCAGTTGACGTCATATGACCACTGCCGACGAAAATTGGTGTCAGGATGGTTCTTAACATGAATTACAGTAGGTACCTATCTATTGATCAATTAAAATGTTCTATTCAATAAAATAAACTATTGTTTTATTAAAATCATATAAAATACAGATATTATAAAAATAAAATAAACTAAAAACAAAAAAATTCGATTTGTTCATTAATTCCAGATTTAATAAGTATAAATAAGAGTTCAAGTTCAAGACAGGCTGAGAAAAAATAAAAAATAGTTAAGAAAATTATCACAAAATAAAAAAATATAAAAATAAATTTAAAAAAAGAATCAATAATATATCATTCACTAACAAATTTAGTACACCAATAATTTTAGATAAAAAAGGATATATCCATATAAAAAAAAAAAAAAAAAAAAAACATTTAACTAAAAACTAAAATAAACATTAGTTGTATATACCTATATAAAATGCATGAATACTTAATTAAAATAAGTAAGTACTATATTTTAATTTACATAATATGTACAAAATTTATGAATAATAGTTCATGAACTCTTTATGATAGAATAATAGATATGCCGGACTTTTTAATACGTCTTCAAACTGTACTATTCTAACAACATTGTCATTACACTGATACCAATGGCCCATATGTCGTATGTAAGACAAATAATGTCCTCCATTCAGTAGACCTTCATGGCAAATCACAGCATACAACTTATAAACAGTCTCATATGTAGCTAAACATTCATTAATGAAGACATTATCAGTTACAGTCTTTTTCTGGATAAATTTGCCCATATTTAATGTTTCGGGAAATTCAACAACTGTAGTAATTTTATTGGAAACGTTGTCTGATGGTTGTCCAAATCTTTTTAAAATGAAACATAAGACCATAGGCAAATGTTTTAAAGTTAGCTGTTTGGATGATAATTTTTTCGTTCGACAATTTGTGCAATCCAAATCATTCAACAATTCAATTTGGCCAAATTGTTCCAAACACGCCATTAATGTTATATTTGTTGGATACTTTCCTTTTACATCCATCGAAAAGTATATAGGAATATCATTAATGATGTCAATTTTAGATGATACATTGCTACAGCTCTGACAAACAATATCACTTTGTAACACACCTTTGAACATTTTGTGGATGATGCACTGACAGTTTTCCAGATGTTTTATATCCTTATCATTTTCATTTTGTATAATCGCTTGTTTGTGTATGATATCCAATATGGCAATAAAACACTCGTGTGCGTCATGCTGCAAAGCGGATGCCATGTACCAAGTATTATCCCAAAATATCTTCAACAACTTTTGCAAGCTAATTACATTGACTTTCAACGCATAAGCTTGTTGATAAATTCTACTGATTTCACATAAAATACATCGGCTAGGTTCTTTTAAAAACGGACAGACATGTTGATCGGAGAGAACATAGTTTCGTAACATTGGGGTATGCATGAGTACTTGTAGTACGCTATTTAAAAAACATGTATTACCCAAGTTGACAAAACCAGGAACAGGTGTATCATTCTCATATGCAATATCATTATTCGATCGAAGTAAGTCAATGTGTTTCAATGCTAAAGGTTTAGCGCCAAAACTATAAACTTTCTTGTGCAACGAGTCTGCTATGGATAAAATTTCGCCATCATAGATATAGTCATCACAGTGATTACAGAACAAATGGCCAGAGGTTAGGTTTATACCAAAACCGTGCTGAGATTTCTTGAAATGTTCACCAAAGTGTATTGGACAAGCAAAATATACACAACATAAACATGACAATAAGCGTGGACCATCAAATGCACATTCATGACATTTGGCCAATTTCTTTTTGGCATTTTTTGAATTATCATACTGACAAGATATAAAGTTTGAATGAATAATGCGATAATTGTTTAATAATTCCTCATTTTTTTGTTCAACCAAATGTTCACAACCAATAATTGAATCCATTTTAAGGTTATAATGATTGATAGTTTTAATTCATTAACTTACTATTGCTATGAGCCACTCTCATTGACTGGCCTAAATGCACATAGTTGTATATATCCGTCTTACTATTCTCCAACTCCAAGAATAAGTATTCATGTAATAGGTCATCAAAGCTCCCTTCATCTAATGTTTTAATATAACCTGTAAAACATAATTTTAATGGTTATAGTACATTTAAAAACATGTAAATAAACATAATTTGTTAATAATTTATAAAACATGTACCTAAATAACAGCTGATAATTCTATTATTACCAAAAATAAATAAGTAGTTTTAAAAATAAGAATAGGTACCTATTGTTTAAGTTCAACAAATAAACATAATATTATAACAAGTTTAATAAACAATACCTACATGTAACTTAAAGAAATGTGATGATAAGAAATTTAGTATATTTTTTTAACCTAATATGGAAAATACATAAATTATCTACATTTACCTATACATTTATATACTGACATATGAAGTACTTGTCATTTGAATAAAAACAAAGAAATTGGTCATGTATTACCTACATTTCTATGTTTAGGTGATAATAAAAAAATAGATGTTTTATTATTGGATTACTATTGTTAAAAATGACAACTCGGAACAACATTTAGATAATTCACAGTTAAATTTTGTTATATACCTAACAAAATATAAGTTGGACATTCGTCTCATCCCCTTTGGTAATGAAACATGTAAAACCCTTTGTAAAACTTTTGGAGCCTCTCACAAAAAAATGTATTATAGTAATAGACATACGTAGTATGAATCATATAAAAAATGGGCAATGAAAAAAAAGCTCAAATTTAAAATATTTATTTATTATTATTTAAAATGTATAATTTATTATAATATAATATAATGCAAAATAGAAATATTAATAAAAATTTTAATATGCAAACAAATAAATTAGGTTCCATGACTATACAGGTATGTCATATTCACAATTTATATCTATGTTACAAATTTACAATCATTAATATCTAGGTATTATTACAATATAAATATTAGGGCACCTACATTGATACATTACTGAATAATACCTATACCACTTTTATTGGATTTATTATTAATCATTTATTAAAATTAATTTAATTTCTGACTACATAGGTTGAAACTGCAATAAAACCTCAAACAAAACTAGATTTTATAATAACAAAGTACAGTTAGTAATAATTGTAGTTAGATGTCATAATAGGTACTAAAAAATTTTATATTTTATTATCTACTCATTGAAAAGATTGACATTTGCAAAAGTATTGTTATCTAAATAATAATAATTTTAATTTGGACCTTTTTTCAGTAAAATTTATAATTTGATTTTTTTCTCGTTACTAGGTACCTAGTATACAATGGGATGGTGCTATGTTTTTATGACAATATAAATTGATAATATTTTTTTTAAATATAAAATATAAATTGTAATAAAATGTAAAAGTAGCGTTTTAAATGAAAATCCTGGTAAATAAATCTCTTCAAAAAAATCATACTAGGAAAAATATGTATTACTTATAGGTAAATCAAAAGAAGGGCCTCCTTATTTCAAGAAATATCAACTTAAAGATAAGGGAAAATTTCCTAAAAACTCATGAGTATAATGCTGTATGGCAGCGAGACATGAAAAATTGGTAAAAGAGAGCAAAGAAGTATAGAAGTTTTCAAAAATTGGTGTTTTAGGAGAATATTTAAGATAAACTAGGATGGATAGGATAACAAATGAAGAAGTGTTGGAAAATATATCTATATGAAAAAGTATTAAAAGAAAGAAGGATTAAAAATTAGTCATGTATTAAGGCATGGTGGACTTCTTGGATTAATTATAAAAGGGTGTGTAGAAGGAAAAAACTACAGAGAAAGACCACGTTTAGAGTACATTCAAGGATGCAATTCGTACAAAGAAATTAAAAGAAAGGCGAGTAACAGGGAAGAATGGAGAATTGCTGCAAACCAATCATAAGATCGTATACAAAAAGAAGGTAAGTACCTATATTATATTATAAATTAATGCAATTACTTTAACATTTTGTCAACCTATTACATAATCAATATATAATAGTAAAATGTATAGGTACCTACTCCGTGAAAATATATATAAAAAAAAAATGAAGTTGACCTGGGGGAAAATGTCCGCATTACAAAACGTATCAGAAAAAAATATAGTAACACCTGTTATAATTTTGCGAGGGGTAAACCACTATGATAATCAGTGTATAAAATTTCGATATTCATGGTAATTACACGATAATCATTGATATTCACTGATAATAATATAATTATATTATATAAATAATTCCTAATCATAGATTGTTGTTCTCTACCTATTAAACATATATACACATTAGGTGTAAATATGTAATATGTTAAATATAATAGGTATATACCTACCTACCTATTAATTGATTAGGTAATCCTTTTATTTTAAGAACATTTTCAAAATGTAATCAAAATACATGAGTATTTATGTTCTGAAGTTTTAGAAGTTTCAATAAATTGTATTTAAAGACACTTTACATTTCTTCAAAGATATCCGAATACAAACACTAGAAACTGAAATTTTTTATCATTAAAATAATTATATTATAGATAACTATTAAAAATATAGTTAAAAACAGTTTTTTCAAACTATTTGGAATAAATTTGATTAAAAGTACTTGCGATTTTAATATAATATTTGAAAAGTTACCTAAAAAGAAGGCAATTGACAATTATGTAGGTACCTACAATATTATTAATTATTATGCATTTTTCATAATTTAAATATAATTGATAATCATAGTAATCTTATGATAATCTAGAAAATTTTGATAATCAGTAATCTGGTGTACACAATTTATATTAGTGGTTTACCCCTCGTAATTTTGTTATATTTCCTATATCATGAAATTCAATCATGAAAATATACGTAGTTTATCTACATTTTAGAGAACTAATATGCTTATCACTAATCACAGGGCTGTAGTAATATCCTCTGATATTTTTACATAAACACCGTATACCTTCTTGTAAAAACCGTATACTCTCTGTGATTGAATTTCTTTATTTTTATTTTATAATCATAAACAATTACGAAAAATAAATTTGTACTGTAATACACTAAGATTCATTTCTGTTTTCCTTATAGGTTAATTACATTTTTATAAATTATCGCAAAATTATAACATGCAATAAATAAGATAAAAGATGAGAGTATTATATATAGCCTATAGGGGTGGCAAACCTTTTTTTGTTCAAGTGCCAACATTTTTAAATTAAACTTAATGATTTTAAATAAAAGACAATTTTAAAAAGTTCTATTTTTTCGCTTGCTTCTGAAATTTGACAAACGAGCCATATTTGGCACCCGTGTCATATAGGTTTGCTACCACTGGCCTATAGGTATATGATATAAATGTAGTGTAGAAGGCATATGGTATATACTGTGCGTATACCCCCTACTTTTTTTTTACAATTACAGCCCCAACTAATCAGATAGTTGGTAAAGTTCATAAATTTGTTTTTGTTCTGTGGTTTTATAAACATAATACAAAAACAATTTCCTAAATATCTATAATATTTTTATTTACCTACCTATTGTTTTTTTTTCATTGTAATGCAGAAATGAGTTGTATATGGATAAATGAAGAGGCAAATATTTTATAAAAATTATTATTACTTAGATCATAGGTACTTGTAATCTGCTCTAATTTTTAATATTTAAAAGAAATTTTTATTTCAACCTCTGATGAAGGAGGAATTTAAAAATAACGGTGAATATCACATTTAATTTGCACAGACAATATAAGTATATCTCACAGCTACATTTGTTCACAATTATCATTTTAATTGAAGCACTTATACAATGGTATGAGATTACAAATATTTCTATGTCTTATCAAAGGAGACAGCCACTTTGTCATTCAGTTAACCATTCAGCTCCCATTTGTTAATTGTCAAATTGTAGCCTAATGCCATCCTTTTTCAGGCATCCATGTAGCAGGTGATCTACATACAAATACAAATCATTTTGAATAATATGGAAATATTTAATATTTCATCACTTATTTTCACATTTATTAATACCTAAATCACTGGATTTTCGTCAAACATTTAAAAATAATTTAGTTATTAACAAACTAAAAATTTTTTGTACCTATCTACCTATTCAAAACTTCAACAAAGTATCTTGAGGGTAAACTGACCTTCACCATGCTTCAATAAGATGACAATGTAAATTATGGAGCTTACTAGGTAGTAATTGTTATCACAACATCCACTGTGCAATAATGTATGTTTGATAATCATATACCTACTAGTAAATACTCATCTATAAATATTACCTAGGTATAGTCAAAATCAGAATAAAAGTATAGGTTATAAAGTAGGTATAATATGGTAATTTGATTTTTTCACCGTTCGATAAAAAATATTATAAACTTCATTTTAATGCATTACTTATCTGCATAACTGTCATTTAGATTGACACATTTTTTTGAAATGTTTAAAAAATTGTATAGCCTCGTTAATATCAGAGTTTTCTGCTAGTACAGTACACCGTTTTTTTCACTTTAATCTGAACTTTTTCATCAGAATCAATTTGGTATCATTAAGTTTTGGAAACGAAAACAAATCACAAGGGTCCAAAGTCAGACTGCATAGAGGATTCGGAATCACTTGAAATTCCCATCATGCCACAGTGGACGCAATTTAAACGCAGAGATATTTCAAATGATTCCACATCTTCCATAAAATCCAAATTCGGCTCCATGTGATTTTTATTTTCAAAATTCAAAGAATATCTTAAAGGTACACATTTTGATTCTGATGAAAAGTTCAGAATGAAGTGAAATGACAGTAGGTACCTATCTAGGTATACATACTGTACAAGCAGAAAACTCTTATTTTAACAGTCGTACAAATTTATTAAACGTTTGAAAAAAAAAAAAATGCGTCGATCCAAACGGCAGTTATGCAGATTAGTGATACATTGAAATAAACCGTATAATAGGTATAAATGTATAATTCTATCAAAAGTTGAAGAAATCGATTTGTTATCGCAAGTACAAAAATAGTTAGGTATGTGTAATGAGGCACGTTACTTATCGTAGGACACTCTCGTAGAAATGAGTCTCTCGTACAGTGTTCGCTTAATGTGGTTAATAAAATAAAAAAAACATCAAGGGGCGATTTCCTTGGACGTGGCATGGAAAAACTCGTACCACGGCATGAGCTAGTGTGCCTTCGTCGAAATGGCGATCACGCCGAAGAGCAGTGGAGAGACGGAAACTTATTTGCCGGGTACGCGAAAAAAGTTTCATGTTCGTTATTCGTTTTCAAAACACGTTTACAATGTCGCCTATGTGGAATGTCGAGCAAGAGATGGTACGTTATTCGCACGAGCGAAGAAAGACGCTAGACGTGTTGTTTAACTCGAGCTCGCCACGGCCGAGTAATCGGCCAAAGGACTCGGGATCACTCACCGGTCGGCGGGGATCGTTGCAATCGCTTTTTGACGGTGGTGCGTACCCTAGGATTGCCGTCGCCTGACATCACAGACGCACCGATCGAACGGCACGGGAACGGTATATTAACGAGCAGAGCATAAAAAAAATAAAAGAAAAAAAGACGACCGACCGACGTCCAAGACAAACGTAAACAAACCGGGGAGACCGTTATCAGTGAACAGCTGTTGGGGTCCGCGTGCCACTGTTATTAAAAATATTAACGTTTCGCACGTCGTCGACGTAGATTACGATATAATAGTAATAATAATAATAATAATAATATATAAAATACGTCTCGGGCGTACGTCAAACGACGTGTTTACTATAATATATTGTATGTGCGTAATAATATATATATATATATATATATACATGTATATGTATATAAATACGAGTGTATATAATATTATATACGGTGTACGTATGCCCACGCACGGGGACGTGTTACGATGTCGCGACGCGGGGGTCAGACGTGCGACATTCGAGTGTGTTTTGACAGCAGCTTGGCGGTCGGTCTGTAGTAGAAAGAAAAAATAAACCGAGAAATTCCACCGGTGGAAGAGAGCGAAACTTTACCGCGAAGGAGAGGGGAAAAAAAATCATTATTATTATTATTATTATTATTCGGTATTCAGTATTCACTGTACACGGCGGTGAAGGCGAAATATTTTTTAAGCGACGAAAATATCGCGTTAGCCACGGGCGATTTATTTTTAAACCCGGACGATACTGCAACCGCCGCCGCCACGACGTCGTACGATCGGCAGCAGGCCGTCGCATTATTATGCGGGCTCGCTGACCACGGTCGTCGGCAGACGCGCGCGCACGACATTATCCGCGACTGATATCGCGCCAGTCACCTCCACGCCGCGACCGCCGCGCCACCCGGTTCTCGGGTGGGGACGAGAGACACCGTACGCGTTTGTTTTGGTTCGCCGTTTTTTAATCACCGTTCAGTGCGCGTATCGCGTGATAACACGGGTACGCGATTCGCGTCCGACACATTTTCCGCCGTCCGTCCGGTTTTCACGGGTTTCTTTTTTCTCTCCACTCGGCACGAATTAAACTGCGACGCGAATATCCCGCCGACCCCCGTGCCGTTTTGCGTTCGTCGTCGCGTTTTTCCGTTTTCTCCGTTCCGCGTGGTCGTCGCTCGCCCGGTCCGCCGATATACCGCGTCCGGCCAATAATAATAATAATAATACGTACGCACGAGTTCACTCTTCTCAGCGGCAAATTTTCCACGGTAATCCCCCCGGGACACCGGACACATTTTCCCACCAATATATATGTATAATATACGTTCACCTATTCGTGTTAACACGCAGGACCGGTCGGTTTTGGCCCGGGCCACCGACATGCCTCGGCTTTTGTGTCTCGCACACGAGCAACGCCGTGTTGTGCTCGGTGGCTCGTTTTCGGGTTACCGACAAACACACCGGTCCAGGTTCTCCGTACGAGCACATCAGATCCCATATAGGTATCGTTCCAAACAGCGCAATCCTTTTCCACCCGATCCTCTTCCAATCAACTCTTTAAACCCGGTAGAGAAAATCGAGTTTAGTACAAAGAATGGGTACTTGCACCGAAAATGTTCATTTGGATTGGTTTTCTTACCGGTATACTTGCCATACATGTGCATCAGAGCAGTTGAAACGTTCATTAACACTACCTATATTGTTTCCCGTAGGTAGTACCTATTCACGTTAACTACTTACGATTCAGATTTAGAATCATATTATGTTATTGATCTTGTATAAGTAGGTACCTAGTATAATATTAGTTGTTTATTGTACCCCTGTCTTGAACTATTTCTATGTAATTTATGTATTTTGTCATAAGTATGTAGCTTAAATGTTCCAATGTAAACAAATTAGACGTAGAACTATTATTATGTGGTTGGTATCCAACTGTTATTTGTAAATGTATTGTGACATCACAGTAGACGTTTTCTATGGTTTTATTAAGGTTTACTCTACCATTTCAATCTAAACTAAAGGCAATCAACGACTATAAATAAAATGTAAGTATCTACCTTTGTTTTGATAACATTAATTTAAAGAATGTGGTTTCGTGTTTAATACAAATACCTACCTAACATATAATACTTTGTTTCTAATATAACGAATCAACTAAATAGGTATACAATATGTAACTTTATGTTTTTATCACTATTGGTCGTATATGGCTTGAAAAGTAGGTAGCTATCTTGAGGCGTTTTGGATATTGGCACCAATCGATAAATACATATATATATATATATGGCTAATTATACTCGCAATATTCTAATAGGTATACAGTAATGCTCTTGCCAACAGCACATTAAGACTATCCTTTTATTTTAACACTACCTATCAACGGTCTGTTGTCACGATCTATGCAATTCCAACACTTGGATCTTAATGGCAGAATACCAGTTTTCTAAAAATGTGCTAATATCCTAACATAATTTTGTATAAAATTTCAATATTCTTTCTCCTAACACTTATACGTTTAATTGTACAAAGTCTCGAGAAATGTGTAAAATGTAAACACCAAGCACCCAAAAATTGTTTGTTGACACAGTTGGCTTTATAGTGTGACTACACCGATTTACATATCTACAGGACAGATGTGCTGTACTAGTAATTTTATTGCATATTGTATATAGTACATATTACTAATTGTATATTATGTTAATAAACAAATTACTCATGAATATTAAATAGCAATACCTAATTGAAACAATTGAAAATATAATCTTTTAACACTATTAAAACCTCTATTTCAAAACCAATGTAAAACTTGTTTTAAAATTTGAACTATTTGGTTATCATTCAACTAGAAAACTATTTTTATATTTTTATAGTGAAAAATAATATATTACCTAGATAGATTAGATAGATTCCTATTTAATATTTTTAATTTTATAATAATTTGTAATTTGTATAGTATAATAATATGTAAAAGTACCTATCTACCTACATTAATTAGATAGGTACCTATAATATCTAAAACTTGTGTAGATGAATTATATAAACATAAATTTCTGAGTTAAATCCTATACCTACCTAAGCCCTAGATACATCCCCAATGCTTTGATATTTTGAATATAATTTTTATTTATTTTTTACACATTGTATTGTGGTGTTATAATCATAAATACAATTATGTACCTACCTACCTAGAGTTGGTTATATTATTTTTGGATGCACTTAAAAAAATATATTCTGATTAGGCACCACTGTTTATTGCTGTGTTTTTTTGTTATTATAATTTATTGGTACCTATTCTCTGTGTTATTTTTATACCTACAGGTACCTATACTTCAAAAACAGTCCATAAATTATTTATCAGTAGTTGTTTTTATTTATTATTTGTATTACCGACAACTGAACTTAAACAGCATTATATTCAAATTAATGGGCTTTAAATTTAATTAAATTTATTAATACCTATTACTTTTTGAAAATAATAAAACTGTTCCTGTTAAATTATCAATATTTATAGTTAATTAATATTGTTTTTTTTTTTTTTATGTAGAATTGATGTGCGTCATCAGTCTGACGATAACAGGAAAAAAATGGTGAGTGTTTCGCATTAATTTTTTTATTTAGATAAGATTGTATTGTATTGGTAGTAAAACGTTTTTTATCTTCGTTAAACAGACTAAAAATGTCAAGAGAAAATCAGAATACTGAAAAGCACGTTTTTAAATTGGATAGTTGATCACTAGATAGCGCGCTAGCTTACATATAATCGTAATAAAATATCAACCGTCGCGGTCGCCACTATATTATTATAGGTACCTATTACCTACCTATGTTGTTTTATATTCATTTGCATTTTGTATCAAGTACAATTTCCAATAACTATGACGTTTAATACGAAAATATAACCGTTTACATGCGTAAATGTCCATTATTTTATTTTCTTAATATTTGATTTGCATGTTATTTACATTTTTTTAAATGTATCAGATAAATAAGATTATATTTATATAACACACGATTACATCTATTAGTATATCTATTTTAAATGTTTAAATCGTTAATGAAACACGAAAGTCTAAACTACCTATATGTACTCGTAGTATTATTAAAGTACAATGTATAGAGGGTGGTTTGTGTTTACGCTATTTACACGGTTAGGCAGAATTGTCGACGACTTGCCAATTTAGTTGTACGATATACCTACCTACCTATATTGAACCATAACTTTGAAAATAGACATTTTGCCAACTATGTCGGCAAACCACGTTACCATCTTGTAAGTAACGAATCGTGCAAGTGTATGACTGTCACAATAAATTTAAATTAATTGGAATAAAATGTCTGTTAAATTGTATACGTGTATAAACCCGAGTATAAGAATTATATTTAATTTAAAAGCAATTATCATGGTCTTCTTAAATTGTACTGCGCACATCTTATTTTTACAATTTTTTCGCGAAAAATATACATCTATCATAAACAAGGAAAGAGATTTATTTCAACGATATATTATTATAGGTACTTAGGTACATATTACATAGTTATATATAAAATAATCAGAAACACAGAAACAATATACATCAACAATTATAAACAAAAGCTGGGGAAAAATAAAAAGCAGACAACGATAGGAGACTAGAGGATAGATAGATATTTAATGTATAGAGTAGTTGGTTGAATAAGGGTGGACAGTGAAAAAGTAGATGTGGTTCATTGTATTTTGGAAGACCCGAATGAGGATTATACAAATTACAAAGAGAAAATTATTTATAGAGATAAGTTGTGAGAATGAAATAAATAGAGATTTGTGGTCAATATAAGTATGAGAGTAAGACATTTTTTTTTCTTTGATACCGTTAGGAAGCTTGTAGAAACAAGGATGTGATATTAGAAAAGGAAAGATATACAATCCTGATATAAGGACAGAATATAGGTACCTATAGAAAGTGTCAAATGATTTAAGTAGGTTGTGCCATTGACTTTTTTCAGTAACAAGTGATAGTGGATTTAACGAGGGGTGTTATTCAGAAGAAGAATTTTACAAAGAAAATATATTAATACTTAATAGTATTGGAGTTTGATGCTAAAAAATCATCCATTTCGTTAGTAGTATTTTTCAATAAAATTTTGTCATAAATTACTATATACTAATAGTAATCTAATATCTAGATGTTTTTAAAATTTCGATTAAAGTATTCTTTTTATTTTATGGCATTTTCCCTCCAAAGAAACGTACAAAATATTTTAGTTATTAATAAGGTGTAAGGTTTTAGTCTACTTTTTTCTTTTCAGTAGGAATTTTATTTAAATTTAGTAACTGACTAGTAACTATACAGCTAAGTATTTATTCTAAATAGGTAAACTCGTAGTTAGAATGATATTATATTTTATAATTATATAATATAGGTATATCAGATAAAAAACAATAGAAAAAAAATTGGTGGAGTGGGATTCGATCTAGTGTACTCGTATCGGAAGTTCGTTTAATCTATTATTCCTGCTATCACTAAGCTATCTAATCCAGATAATAAAGTGGTCGACATTTCTCGTATTTAGATAACAGACGACGTCATATATGGACAGATAATATTCTGACTCACATTTGGAACGAACGTCCAGTCGAACGGGGACGATCGGTATTCGGTAGGCAAATAAACGTTCAGCCAGGCGTTCAAACGTCCGGGAAACGCGAATCCGACATCTGCGGCATCGAAAAACATCGCGAAAGGTCGCTAAAGCCGATTTCGAAAGTTCGGGGCGATAATACAACCGCGCGGGAAAACGTCGAATGATAATAGAAGGTTGGCGAGTTGGGATATTCGTTTTTTCTTCCCGGCGTTAATAGCTCGGAGAAAAGGAGTAAACGCAGAAGAACAAAATGCGTGAAAATTTCAAAACGACCGGTGAATAGTTTTAAAACAATAAAAGTAAAGGAATACGCGGTAAGTGGTCGCTAAAACAGGACAGGGAATTAAATAATAAATAGTACCATTTTTTCATGGAAAAATGGTATTTGGAGTTATTTGCATTTTATATATAAAGTTTTAAAAACACAGTAAATGATAAATGTATAGATATATCTACAAAACACCCCCCTAGATTTTGTCACTGCAGGTTAACATCGAATGGGTAGAATTCTTAAACTACCTATACCATTGTTATAAATTATACCTTAAGACCGTATATTATACATAAGTATCTATACCTATTGTATTTATTTTAATTATCGACCATCATATTACTAAAAAATATTTTGCAGAAAAATAGTTCACAAGTAAATTTTTTTATATCAAGTTATATCAATATTGTTTCTTTGCCCCAATAAATATAAAATGCGTAGGTATAAGTATAATGTTATTGTTAACATGTAAAATATGTTATGATTTGGTGTGTTTAAAACAAATACGAAACACTTCTATTCACTAACCTTATAAGATTAGTGAAATTAAGTACCTACATAATTCTATGTTCAATTCTATGTATATATGTATTAAGTACAGAAATGTTAAAATATAATATTAAGTTATTAGGAGTAGCTATTATATTAATTTTGATAACTGATACGTTGGTAATAATTTATGGTATATAAATTATTTAGGTACTGTAATAAATATATTTATTTTAAAATATTAATATGAAACAAATTATGCGGAAAATTATATATCCTGTAAATGTAAAAATAAAAAAATGGTAATTGCAATAAACACACAATTGAGACGATAAAGATATATGATTATATACTAATATTTTGTGAAATATTTTAATTAAAAGTTGTATAGTAAACCTTCAGGCTTAATCGCTAAACTACGCCAACTTATTCTCTGTCAGGTTGAAAAATTAATCCTTTGGTCTTAATATAACTTTATTTCTTTATTTGAAATTTTCAATTATAATTATTTTGTGAAAAATGTTTAAATTAAATATATTTAAAAATTTTTCATTAACAATTTAAATATAATTACTGATAAGAACTGAAATAAATGATTTATATAAAGTATGGTCACATTAAATTCTTATATATCTTATTAATAATATAATTATAAAAAAAATACATACGAGTAGTTAGGTAGTATGTTACTGTTCAATGTATAATTTTGTTTTATGTTCATTATTAAAAAAAAAAACACATCACTGTAAAACCAATACATTCCTCGCATCGCTCAGAATCTCAAATAATTCAGACCTATATAGGTATAGATATAGGAATTACCTAGGTTATTTTAAAATATATATTTAAGAACATAATAACCCACACAGTATTAGAATATTTTTATGCATATTTTCAAAATACTTTCTGATCATTGCTAATAAGTTTTGAAAATATTTTTTGGCCAAGAATTTCACATTTCTAAAATATTTTCCTGTAATATTTTCAAAACATTTTCTTTTAATATTTTCAAATAATAAAAATATTAATAAAAATAAAAATTGTCTTTCAATTCAATCATAAAATTCAAAAACTTAATCCAACAGCTGAGGCAAATTCCAGTGAGGGAGGGGTAGTGGTATGACATTGAAATGATTGGATGAGATGATTGAAAATCCGTAACGAATTGCTAACTTCTGATCCGGGGATCGAACTGCTTTGCTTACCCTCGTGCTCAAATCGCACATGCCTCTGACACATCATATTATATTCATGAATAACTTCTAATTTTTATTTTATTTTTTTGCTATACATTTTGCAACAAATCTTAATTCTGGTGATTGGATTCGAACCTCCGACCATCATTTACTTAAAAATTTTCTTACTCGTGTTTAATTTATCGAGCTACTTTGAAGTGATACAGACGTAGTTGGAATTGTAGGTGTATAAATGCTTGAGTAATGATATAAAATGCAACGCAAAAGGAGGGGAAATGTTTTAAATCACTGTAGTGCATTTAATAACAGTCTGAACGGGCTCAGACCGGTGGCAAAATGTGTTGTACACTAAGTTATATAACATACCGAATAAAATTCACATTTTGGGTAGTCCAAAACCGGATTATGGATTGCTCATAACTTTTGGGGAAATGCACCAAGCACCCCATGGTTTTGGCTACCCCCGTTTTTGCTTAATGCATCTATCCACGGATATTTATGGAGACCAAGAGATCAAATGAGGGTCGTGGCATCTTTGGAGATAACCTGAAATAGTGACGTTTATTATGTTATATATACTGGAGTGTATAACACACTTTGACATTAGTCCGAGTCTGATCTGACTGTTATTAAATTTTCAATGGTAATTCAAAAATTTGCTTTCTTTCGTCGTGCCTATATATTATTGTATATTATTCTATAGGTATTTATATATATCCTTAATGCCATTAGTCTTTCACTGTAGGCAATTTAAATATTTTGTTACTAAATTTTTTTATTATATTTCCAAAATATTTGCAAAAGATTACTTTTAAAATATTTTCCATTAATCATCATAAAATATTTATACAATATATTTTTAAAAATATTTTTTGTAATCATCAACAAATATTTTGAGAATATTGTGATTTTCTAAACGCTGTGTGGGGTTATATCTACTGTTATTATATTGTATTTGATGAATTTCTAATCTCTAACAGATATAAAATAATTTCAATTCGTTGTTTGAAATTATAACTTGAGAATTCATTATATAGTTTATAGCATATCACATATGTGTCAATAATATAATGTGTATTATTATGACATTGTGAGTATAAGTTACATTAAATATTTCCGAAACTGAGTTTAAGGGAGTTAAGTTTATTATTTTCTTAAGTCAATTGTAAATTGAAATATCAGATTACACGTTTGACAGTGTGATTAAAGTTAAAATAAATGTAAAATAAATTAATATATAATTTTATGGATATTATTTTTCACACGGCGCTTTGCGTAGGCAATTTAATAACATTAGTGCGTTCAGTATCATAAAGTCAATATTATTACAATAGTATTTAATGTATCTACCCGTCATTTAAAACGATTAATTTTAATTAAACTGGTATTAACTATTAATTCAATTTCCGGGTAATACACGATTATGTATGTATTTCAACTTATTTTTGAAATCACGATTTCGTACGTTTATTGGATGATAAGAGGATCTCTTATATAAGGTAAAACTATGTACGAAAACGATGTAAACTACCTATGTATACAATTTTTAATATCTTATGTTTTGATTTAATATAGATTATAATTATTCATTAATATTTGGGCTTTATTAATGGTTTCAAAATAATTACTCGGAATATTTTTCATTATAAATTGTGTACAGGTAAATATAAAAAAGTATATGAGGGTACAATAAACTGAGCCTCGCTTATTTGTACGATTGTATGAAATATTCTTTATACCCGAATAATTTTATCTATAATATTTGGTCGTACGTCACTAACCGACTATTTTATATTAAAAAATATTTTTCAAAATTTGCATATAACAGTCGATTGTCATCGGCTGTGGAAATATTGCATAATATTTACATATCGTACGCCATAAATGTTCTATTTGTATTTTCAATATGCGAGTATTATAATATCACCAAATATAATGTATTATATACTTAAAACACTTGCCGTGTATTATTTAAAATCTGTATAGGTACTCACGATTAAAAATTGTTCGAACTATTTTGGTAGAGAAAACCAATGCATACGTATATTTAATAACTATACAGGTACCTAAATGTTAATTTTTTATAGATTGCAATATATTATATAGGAATATTTTGCATTAATGCATAATAATGCATTATTCCGGAGATTAATTTGTCTCGTTTTTATTTTTATTTTTTAAACTGAAGTTTTATTATTTTTATTTAAAGCATTTGTTATGTTATATACGTAGACAAGTAGTACATTTGTTTCGAGTACTGTGTTTAGGGTTGCTTATATATATATATATATATATATATATATTATATATAGACTATATAACTGGTGTTCGCATCGCATTCGATACATTGATCAAAATGTCATGCCCTGGGGACAAGCGCTTGGTTCGGTTACAAATGTCTCTTAATGCTGGAAAGTGGCACATTGATCGAAGCTTTTCGGGATGTAATTTCGACGAGAAAATACTGTGCTCGTAGATGGACGGAAGGGTGGGTGGAGTATAAAGAGATTATTGAAATTTCTGACGCTGATGCAAAATGGTTCGACGCGCTCCGTAATTGTACACTAAATTATTATTGTTTTAATATTTAGTATACGTCCGCGCTCGAAAACATCATAATTTTCCGAGGGAGACTAAAAGATTGCTAACGTATATATACATATATATATATAAATCGTTCTGTTCACGTAGACAGAATTTATTTTAAACACCTTTATAACGATTAAGACGATAATTTATATTTATCGAGATATTTATCGTTATAAATTATTATAATAGTATGCAGTGGCCAGAATATTTTTTTTTTTTGGAGACGGGGGATAATAAATCATAACTACTTATAGTCATTATCAACTCGTATTATTACAACCACGAATATATAAATGTGAAGGGAAGGGCCTGGACCACACTTGAATCCGCCACTGATATATACGGACGGTGCTTGGGTAAAAGAGAATGAGTATAAAAACTCTCGGGAAACTAAATAAAGACTATCGAAAACGTCCAAAAGTTAAAATATTTTATCAATATTTTTGCTATGTGTTTTTCAACGTGTTTGCTGTTTTTTTCACGTCAATCTGTGCGGATTATTAAAACGTACACGAATTGGCGGTAAAAAAAAAAAAAAATGTTAAAATGGACTTATTCACCCTCTTTTTCCCCGGGCATATGTAATATAATAGTGTATTGTGTCGAAGACGACATTTAAATCGACTTTATTTTTATCGTCGGCCGCCCGCAACCGTTTTCGTATTATTTTCACGATTTTCGCGAGTGCAGCGGCCGGCCGGCGTGGCATACGCCGACACCTGTTAAACACTGTGCCGGCGAGCCCGTCGCGGCATAGCGCGCGCGTACACGCATACACCCGCACCGACATCACATACGTGTTCGTGGATTCGCTACAGTTTTTTTTTCTCGTGGTGTATACAGCGTGGTTTTGCGGCGGCGGCGAGAGGAATAAATGCGTCGCGGACGGGGTGGAGGGCCCAAGGGTACGACGGGGTTTTGCCGGCGGTGGGGTCACGTAGGGGGCGGTGGCGTGTATCGATCGCCGCCGTGGACTGGGAGCGCGCCGGCGCTCCGGGCCCGGGTCCCGCAGTTGCACATACACGCGCGCGGGCGCGTTTAAATGTATATATACGCGCGTGTACACGGACGTCCGACCGCCGCCGCCCGTATTGGCCGCCGTTTGGAGCGCGAGCGTTTGCGAGCGGCGGGCCCAGCGGCTGTTCTCGCGCGCGCGCCGATCCCGGCCGTCCCCTCCGCGCGTAGCAGTGGTCACCCGCCGTCCGCGCGTGTCGGCGTACGCGAGCGCGCGGGCGAGAGTACAACAATATATATTATAAAAAAAAAAAACGAAACGGTTTTCGTTTTTTTTTTTTTTTCATTTTAAAGGCTACCTCGGCCGCCGTAACGGTGGCGCGGCGGTTCAAGTATACGCGGTGGGGCGAACGTGACGCCAGTGCTGCCGCGCTACCGGTCTTTTCGGACACACCTTTTGTATATATATACATATATATATATATATATATATATATACATATATGTATGCGCGCGTGTGGCCGGAGAGAGACTAGTTTCCGGCGCGCCGGGCGCGAATTCGATCCGCGCGGCCGGCCGGCCCTTCGCGTTTACCCGCCGTGTCAGTCGACTCTCTCCCCCGACCCGTCCTGGCATATCATTCTCTCTGGTCGCGGACGGTTTGAATTTTTTAAAACCCCCCATCCCTCCTCGTCGGTACGCGCGCGACTATCTCCGTAACCCTTTTTCCTCCCCCTCTCCCCCGTCTCAGGGCTGAGTCTACTCGTTTTGTCCGCGTGCGAACGTACGAGTGTCTTTTCGCCTGCACCGAAAGCCGTGTCAAAAGGCCAGTATGCGTGCGTGCGTGCGTGCGTGCTTGCGTGCGTGCGTCGCGCACAAGTAGAACGCAGTACAGCGTAAAATGATCGCGCGAAAAAAAGGACGATGACGAGGAGTGGACGGGGGGGAGGGGAAGAAAGAAAACGCATAACTACCCCCCTCCCTCCCCGCCCACATATCCCGCACGTGTACGCGCGTTCCGCTCGCCCCCCGTATCGATGTAAAATTTGCGGCGCGTTCTTGTGTGTCGGCTTGGCGCGCGCGGTCCGTGGACCGTTCAAAATCCGATTTTATTCACGTAGTTTAGTTCAGAAAAGGCCAAAAAAAAAAAAAAACAACAATAACAATATATAAACCGGCGGTGCGCAGTACATTTGTATATAATACGCGCGCGATTCGTTTTTTTTTTTTTTTTTTTATTAATAAGTAAAGAAAAACGTACCGGGGGTACAAAATTTTCGTGTTTTTTTTCGGCAGGTATAATATCTTGTACAAGAGTAACAATACTCTTTTTTTTTTTTTTTATGTAGAGAATTAAATTTTGTTTAATTTACAAACATGCAAAACTCGTATATACCTACACATATATACCCGACATCATTAAAATTATGACTTTCTTGTGTCCCATAAAGGAACCTACGACTTGGTATAATATTATACGCAGTCGTACTTTTACTCCGACCGTTAATTTGACGAAGAGTACAAACTAAACACAAACAAACATTATCTTTTTTATTCTACTTTAAGGTGTGGAATCCAACACGAAATTCTATACTAGATTTATTTTCTCCATATTTATCTGAATATTTATATTCTTTGTATCATTTATATATAGGGAATATAGGGATATAGGTAACTGCGTTGGGTAGATACTATGTATTATACACTGAATGTATTGCTACAAATAAAAAAAAAAATTAAATTTTATAATATATAAGTATAATACCGAGTGTATTTTTTTCTTATTTTGTATTTATTTTGAGTTAAACGTAATTGCGGTTTTTGTTTTTTTTTTTTTTTTTTTACGGAAAATGCAGTTTTATTAAAATATTAAGAGAAACCGACGCTTTTGCAAATTCTGTGTCGAAATTTATTTATGTATTTATACATACGTTCATAAAATAATCATAATAATAACAATAATTTGTAAACGAGGTCAAGTCCAACCGGGTCGAAGGGAAAGGGTTTTTGCTATTTTCATTAAAGCAAACGACCGTATCAATATTCTGACGACCATATTGAATTCGGCGTAGTAAAGAACTTCCGGCGGGGTTTCATTTCACGTCAAAGAATCATATTATGTGCTTGACGACCCATTGGAGCGAACTACTCGTAGGGTCGTGTTGGTCTGAGCTGGTATACGTAATATATTATTATACGTTCGCTTTCGTATACTATTTCAAATATATATACAGTAAACACACACATATATATATATATATATAGGTATATATAAATGGGAGAACGGTTCGGTGACAATCGCAATGCGATGTCGAATCGGAAGACTTTTCTCTCGTGTTTGGCCAAGGTCCTCTCTATTTCATTATGTGGTTAGAAAATAAAGCAAACATAAAATAATACAATTTATCAATATGGAAGCGCATAATATATTAAAGTGAAATTATTATGATAATAAGTCAGTTTCCATGATTTAATCAAAAATAATTAATGAGTTTTATATCTCTTCTGACATATAACTGCACATACAATATTGTCTAATACGTGTATAATTCATTCTTGTATGAATGTTATACATATTATACTCTACAGCTGGTTTTTAAGCTATAGTCTGTAGGGGTATATAGACAAATTTTGATAAGATTACATGTTAATATATTTGTACCTATATTAATTTAATTAAATATATATATATATATAATCCATTTATGATGAACTTTCATTACGCGCTCATACGATATGTTCGTGAGATGTTGTATTTTTGTGTAAGTTTCGCTATTGCAGTTTCCCCATAGTGGTGAATTTAAGGGGATGATATAGCTCTCTTTGAATGTTTTTATCGTGGTTTTTATTATGGTTTGAAGAGTAAAAGATTGATTTTAAGTGCCGCATCTTATTTCTGAATTGTTGCCTCTATTTTTGGCGTAAGGAATTTGCGTATTTGCACCTCCTTACTTGCAAGTAATAAAGATAATGTGCCTGTAACACTAATGATTATTTTCGTTCCATCACCCTGTATTTTACTCATAATTACCCTTATTTCCCATTCCTAAATCGCCATCCCTTAAATGTGCTTCAGATTTGCCCCTGTTTCCAATTATAGGTATTGTCACATGTATTTATTTTTCTTCGAGTATATTATACTATACTATTCTATTTTATAGTATATTATGGCATGTATAATGTATATATATTGGTATATTTTATACCTACATTATTTTTGTTTTGTTTCATTCGCTCGATTTTTGAATAACATGTAAATGTTTTTCGGATCGCTGTGGTGTCTTATTAAATTATTCAAACTTACGCGTTTCCATGGCGATGAATATATGCGACTATAGCAGCCGTTTTAGTTTCAATTACCGCGGAAAATGGTTTCAATTATGTGCAAAAAAACCCATCATTTTCTACATTCGAACATACATGCTGAGCACGTTTCTTTAATGTGTATAATGCTTTGAAAACAGTTTCTCAATTGAAGCCATAAGCCATCACAGGTGTGTCACTATATTAAATTCGATCAAATTGAAACATTTTTATACATAGGTATACAACTCGAATGGAGACTTCATAATATTAAGTATTTTTGAGTTTATAAATGTTATATGCATATATAAATACTTTTGTGAATATCAATACTCATCAACGAAATTAATTCAACTAAAAAATATAATAATTATTTATCCATCGTTGCGTGGTGTAAATATAATTTTGCGTCAAGTAATTTTTTAGAGTTATCCGTTATTGGTTGTAACTTTAAATATATACATATATATATATATAGATATATGCACATATATTATATACTTATTCTATTAAAAACGTATTTAATAGGAAGATGATGAGGTGTTTAACTTAATAATATATATATAGTTTAAAATAACTTAAACCAAAAATTTTCAAACTATGAATCATTAGAAAATTGTTGGTTTATTTCAGCAGTATTCAAATAACTTTAAATAATGGAAAACATAGTCGTAAAAAATTTACACATTTATTTTGATCATATTATTTGTACATACTATACTTTTATTAACTTAACCAATTATACTATTAAGATATTAGTCCTAACTCTAAATCATAGTGAACAAAAAATAAAAATAACTATACTGTATACCCTCTGGCACTTAAGTGATTGGTTTCGATGATTTTAACGTTTTTTAAATACCTATGTGTTTTTGAACTTAATCTATGAAATTTGGGAATCTTTGCAAGCCTTAACTATGAATTTCATACCTAGGTAGGTAGGTATTTAATAGTTTTTGTTTTTTGAACATTTACGGAATTATATAAGTATTATGGTTATTGAGTTTTATAACCTCTTCTTATTTTTCAGCTTACAGTCCATTAATAGCCAACATGTCCTGTACATGCCTCATTAACATCTTTTTTATCACCAGTATTTTGTATTTAAACTGTCTGGTCCACTGAACTTATAAATTATGTGTTTCATCGCGAGATCCGTGCAGCAAATTTCGTATTAGTCTATCATACGGAATATTCTTATTTATAATTAAATAAATACCTAATCATAAGTTGTAGCATTATATTGTATATATAAATCATATAAATCTAATAATATTGAGGTTTATAAGGATTTTACAAAAATCAAGTTCTAACGGATTGTTAATATAAATTAAAATTGTAGATACATCTACAGTATACAAGAAGAAATAAGGTATTTTTTTAAATATTGAGACTTATATAAGAGAGGGAAAAATAAAGAGGAATAAATATTGTTATTGATTATTTTTACTTTTTTCTTTAGTACACAGCATTTTTCACAATGCTCAAGTGTTTGACCCTTTTATAAAAAAAAATACTAGTGTTGTTGAGTGCGGTCTTTACGTAGATTTTCAATAAATTAAAATGATTTAAAAAATTATCTAGTTGTTTTTAAACGGATTTTATACTTTCATTTTGAATATAATTAAGTTTTATAACAACGAAAATAATAATAAAAATAAAAGTCGATTTGGATGGAATCATATTTGACTGTTTTTACATAATTTTTTGGTGATCGAATTACATGACGATTTGATATAATCCAGAACTGTTGCTGTATTATGGATTGTAAAGTCGTGGCTCCAGGATGATTGTGCTGGTGGTGGAAGTCTTCGTTCAATAAATAGGTAAATCGGTGTGAACATGGTTACAAGATTGGGTGTTTTTAATCTTAAAGTATATCCGCATTACCCAGACGACTACCAATACTAAATATCCCAAGTTCATCAAAAAATAAATTTAAACCTCGTAGCTTGTTTATCCCCTTATAGGTTGGCCTTTGAATTCGTATGTATTTTTCTAGGAAAATGTTATGTTGCACACTGACAATGATAAGTTTAAACGCTTGGGCTAGTTCAGTATCTGACGGTAATCAGGAATTTCCGTTTTGAAAGTTGGTAACAGATAGATACTTAATGACTGATTTGCAGTTGTCGGGCTAATGGTTGATACATCTACCTATGTCGATAAGAACAGATTGTGGACATCGAAAATAGCATAAAATAGTTTATAATACAAGTTATCAAATGAATTAATTAAAGACACACTAGCACTGTTATCCTTAATATCAATAAGTACTACTTCTTTGGCGACCGCGGATTCTATAATCTGGATATCACTTTTGACGTTACGACGAACTTCTTTTAAATCTTGTAGCATATTTTTGATTTAAGACTATTTACTCAAATTTGCTTAATCAACCTTAAAGTCGACTGCCTCTTTCATGAATATCGTTACTTGATTTAGGCAATGAACGATTCGCGCTTTCGCATCTATGTACGGAAAAGTTGATTTCATTATCTTGAATTTAAAGATTTTTGGATACTGTAGCAAAAGTGGTCACGGTTTGTCTCTGTAAAATCCGGTTCTAAGGACTAAAATGTTGGATAGACGACGAGTAAATGATTCGAAGGACCACTCGGTAACGATCGAGAACAAATTTCAAAACAAGGAAAATAAATTTATTTACCTAACTTTGAGTGAGGTAGGCAACCGCACTGTCACGTACCTGAAAAGTCGGGAATAGTCTACCTGACTTTCGTACGCCTGCTAAATTGCAGATAGCAACCCAGATTACACGGGTGCCTTCTAAATGCCGCTAGGCAACACAGCGACTTTTTGATAATGACAATGAGAGAAACAGGAAATGGTGAAAAAGAGTTATTTTTCGTTGAGAAGAATTTTTAGGATTACAAGACTACACAAAAAATTTTATTTTAAAATCTAACCTGTCAGATACATTTAAAAACTATTTAAATTTTTTATAATTTAAAATATACAAAAAACGACTCTAGATGATCTGGGCGGCCTTTCACACTACCCAGTGCGTTGTGGGTGGTCTTACGCTGATTGATGGACACCAATAAATATTATAACGGAGTGTAATAGTAGACTTTATATACGATACCACAACGACGACTAGCTAGAAAACCACAATAAATATACATAATTACTATACAGATAATGTCATTTACCGGTGACCATAACAAGGACGAAAAACACTCACGTCCGTAAGAAAAACACATGCGGAAGATTCAACGAAAACTACGTAAAACGTCTGGACATTGGCACAGCTACGTTCCAAGAAATAATACCTTCGATAGCAACTTTGGACAACATACAAAAGATAAAAGAATACAGAATGACCCGGGGAACATCATACGCAAACGCCAAACATAGGGACGGATACCTAGACCTTGAACACCCAAATAAAAACGACCCAAAAAACGATATAGATGATCAAGACCGAGCGGGCACATCATAGTGATATATGAGCCAAATCGCCACCAAAAATCACATCGAATCGTCCATGGGAAAATACACCTACACCTGAATCAAATCTACTACCATTGAAATTTTCACTGGTCAATATGTGGACATATATCAGTCATTTAAAAGCCTCACAGTCTCGCATTCACCGATAGTGACCTCCAGAAACTGTCGAGTGGTTACGGCTGGTTCATCATCGCAGACGACATGAATACCAAACACCCGCACTGGAACAGCTATAGTATAAATATAGCTGGCTTTACCTTATATAACTATGTCGTCAACAATGATATAATCATCATAGCACCCAACACCTTTACTCACTACACTGCCATTTCAGACCATCGTGTTGATGTCCTCGACATAGCCCTTGTCAGAATCCCCTACCAAACAATTACTACTTCCATCATAAATGAATTATCCACCGACCACAACCCTGTACTACTCCGAATCACAGACCCTCCGATCGCTTCTTCTCCCCCTCTCCCTCCAAACAGAATCAACTGAAGAAAATTCTCATCGCATCTCACTTGCTCAACAAAAACCACCTGCTAGAAAACCGATAGCGCCAGAAACATTGACAGTGCTATGGTAAATCCCATCGAGAACATCCAAACTGCAATCACCAACAGCATATATACAATTAATAATATATCGTACTATCGTGACTAACTTCCCATCGAAATTACTCAGAAAATTCTTGATAAAAACCGTCTACATTACGAATGGCAACGCTATCACGATCCAGCTTCCAGACGCCTACTTAACAACAAGATTTCCCTCATCAGGTGCATGCGAAAAACACATAAACAAGACGAATGGGACAGATTCTTAATCGCTCTCAACCCCCGAGATGGCTCAATCTACAAATTCAACAAAAAACTTTTTCGCAATTCTCTCTGTTTCCCACCCGCTCACTAGCTAAAGCGGTCCAATTTATTTGGCTTACTTACGACAAAGCTGAACTCTTCGCGGATACTTTTCAACGTACATTTGCAACAAACCCCGGCCCAGATATAGCCGAAGTGAATGCCAGTTTACGAACAATCAAACAAGTCATTACCACAAATGACTATTTCACCATCCTTGGCACAGTCGAACACATAATCAAACACCTTTTTAGTCGAAAGGCCTCCGGAGAAAATCTCATGACCAACACTATTTCTTATAAATGCCCTCAAAAGCGTCATACTTTAAGTTTTATATTCTAAAAGCAGAAATCGGTACCAAATCAGGAAGAAATAATTCGCCTTCTATGATTAACATTCAAAAGTTCAACAACTAGTACACCTGACAGACCAGATCTGTAACAACTTCAACCAAAATAAAAAAAACCTCTACCATATTCCTAGACGTCGAGAAAACGTTCTATATAGGGTATGGCACGATGGCTTTCTTCATAAATTACACCTGCTCAACCCTCCGATCTAAACAGGTTATTTATAGTTAAAACAGAAAACTACTACTCTAGCAGTAGACCCGCTCTCGCCGGTGTTACACAAGGCTGGTGCTTATCCTCAACCCTCTATTATACTGTCACATAATCAGGCGCTGAACTAGTATTATTCGCAGATGATATCCTATTCTATCTTTCCGATATCAACCCGAGAAGAGCCATTATTACACTCAAAAAACAAATAATTCTAGAATTAGAATAGTTCTCAAAATGGCGCCTATCCATAGACCCAAACAAAACTGTTGTTAATACTCTTTAACAAATACCAAATATCTATACTGCCCAAATTCCAGCTTAGCGATCAAGACGCGAAAAATACCTTGCAGTCATCTTGGACAATCACCTTACCTTCAATCTACACATTAACTCAATAGTCGTCAAATGCACAAGAATCGTCAGATACATGCTCTACCCCATACTGAACAGGAACAGCCCATCAAAATGAAAATCCAAATTTACCAAACTTAGGTATATCAGATTGATAGTAACATACGTAGGCCAAGCATTATCATTATCAAAAACTAATTGGTCCAAACTCGATCGAATCCAGAGCATTATCGTCAAAATCGTCCTTATATAACAGAAACACTTAAGGGGTTAGTCTCTTCTAGAAATCGAATGGCAGATTCCGGCGCAGGCAGAATATTTTTAAAATTAATTAACAATATTATTTCTCAAAAAATGTCGGTCAATGACTATTAAATTAAATAAACTAGTAAAATACATAATTTAAGGTATACAAATTGTACTCAAAAATAATTCCACTTATGAAGTGTTGTACCCGGTAGGTGTTTCACCGAAGCTATAGTAAACACATAATTGTAAAATAAATATATTCCTTGCTACGCTCATAATTTAAAACTATATATTATATTATCTATATAATATACCTACTTCCTATATTTATTTTCGTTAAAATATATTAAAATTTTAGTTTTTATTGAAAAGAATAATAGCTAGTATATACCTACCACCTACCATCTACGTAATTTTTTTTTGTCTTCCTATAAATTTAAGTTTAAATTTTATTTTCATTTCGACTTAGCTAGGCTATTTTTGTATATGAAAATTACGATATCGAGAATGTTACATATTAAATCGATTTGAATAGTTTATATTTTAATTTGGGATTAGATGAGTGGATTCTTATTTAGTTGTTTATTTTCAGTTTGAACCAAGTGTATATAATAGAAAAAAGGTATTGGTACTACAGATGCAACTATGGGGTCATTTTGAAAAACGTAAAGGATTTAGTGACCGACGAAAGAGGATTATAAACTGCAGCAGTCAAGAATAATGGCTGAAGAAAAACTAGTATTTGTCAGATATGTAGTGAAAGAAGTACGACTATGTAGTATTTTATTTCCGTGCCGTATACCCATCGTATTTCGTCCTGCTATACAATAATAAAATGATTCTTTCTTTCCCAGCACATTCTACACAACAATAGAGAAGCTTTTAACCGAAATCCTCTCAAAATGGAAAATACTTTAACCTCAAACCGAATGATACCTACTAATTTTGATTGATGAAACAAAACAGATCGAAAATAGCGATGTAGATAACGATAAAATATATTCGAGTCGTTCGACCGTTAGACAAGAATTGTTTTAGTTTTTATTTCTTTTTTTAAATTATATACCTAAATATGTTATATAAATTTTTATACGCCTATAATATAGGTCTTATATATAGATTATAGGTTATTTATTGAGTTAGGTGTATAAAATAAAAATAAGATTTTTGCATAAGGCATATATATTATTTATATGGTTTAATTGTTTATACTAAAATGTCATTTTTTATTTTCCGTTTTTTATGATAGATATAATACCTACGTAATATATTTTATTATCTGAATTAATAGTTATTATTTAAATGAATTACCTAATTTTTATATTAGTTTTTTAAAATGTTTTCCCATGTGACCTTATTTCATGAATTATAAACATTATTTTAAAGTTAAGTTCAAAAAGAAAGATATCCCACTTGTTGACGTTTAAGTTATTTCTGGCTATTACCCAATGCTATTAAACTTGACCAAAACTTTCGTTTAAATTATGGCAATTAAATCTATATTTTATATCTATGAATTTTTTGGTATTTTGTAAAAAAAAAAAATTTTTACTTATCCTTATCTAGACTAATTTATATTTTTGATAAGAGATGGAATATAAATTTATTCTTTTGAGTGTTTATAATATAGAAAATACAAATTTAACTGAATGGATTATATAGATGGTTGTTATCTGTAGATTATCATTTAAATAAATTCACCAATATGTCATCGGATAATTTGTTCGAATGTTTCACGCCGTTAAGTTTATTTTAAACGTACATTTTATATCTGCTATGAAATATTGAAAAAAGTAGTATAGGCATTTATTCTTATTAGTAACACTGCTAATTTCGTTTTTAAAGATTTTTAAAACCCAAAGCTCCAAAATTATTTTGTAACTTTTATATACAACAGTAATTTGAGTCATCCTAGTTTTTAAATTATACATTAAAAAGTTGTATACGTTTTGTTTAATACTGAATATACGAGTACGTACATTATAATAATTTGTTTTTGCATTATTTTATTTTTTTGTATACATAATTTCTATTTGTAAGTTATCAACTCTATTTCTTACATGCGTGTTCTGTATAATTTGATTAATTCAATGGTACAAATGTAATAAATAAACATTTTTATTTGAAACTCTTAAAAAACTAGGCCATTGCACACTTTTCAATATTTTTATAGCTGCATTCTTCCCACTTTGGAAAATCTAATAAAAAGTCAATTTCTTGGTTATTGCACCCACTGTTGTGGTATACCGGACAATCGAATAGTAATTTATCGTGCGATATCCCACCCGGACACATACCGGTTTGGTACAAATACCTCGTGTCACCATGTGGTAAAATCTTTATCGGTTACGGCGTATGCTATATACGTAATATTAATATATTGTACAATAATAATTAGTTTTATTTAATTTGCAATTAAATGAGTACACAAATATGCGGTATGAATATCGTATACGAAATAATAAATCTAGTATAGGTACCAGCCTCTATTTTAGTGTGCATTACAACAAACCGTGTGTAATATAAAAGTCGGTGGATATACTTGACAATTATTGTAGATTATACTAATAATATAGGTATTTAGAATACAATTAGGTAAATGTCTCAAAATTGAAAACTGCTATATAAATAGCCTAAAATCGAAAAAAAATGTTAAAAACTTTTTTTTTGACTTTATAATTTGCTAATATACGTATTTGGTGAAAATTTAAAGTTTATATAGATCCATTATTTCCTCAAAATTCGAACACATTTCATACCGAAATGTCGAAAAAATTTAACGGGTATTCAATAAAAAATTTAAATGGATATTAAACAATTTGTACTCACCGATATTTGAAATATTTTGTTTGTATGTTGCTAGAATGGCGTACTTTTAATACTGTATTGAATTTTCAGGTTTTAAAAACTAAAATTAATACTTATGATTTAAATGTCTCGAATTTGAATATTTCTATATATAGCCTAAAATTAGGAAAACATTTTCGAAAAAATTTTTGTATTAATATTTTATGTATATATACACGTTTGTGGTGAAAATTGCAAGTCTCTATAGCATCAATATTTTCGGAGTTATGAAGAATTTTACCACAATCGTTTTTACCGATTTATATGCTTATTTTTTGATAGTTTTTTCTTACACGTTTACCGAAAATTTTTTAAAAAATTCGAAAAATGAACTCTTTAAAGTACCAACTAGATTCAATTTGTTACCAGAAAATGGTGCTACTGGGATGATACCTATGATGGGAGCATTTTTTCTTATACAATTTTTGGGTACAGACATAAAAAAAAAAAATAAATAAAAATACACACATCATCGTAAAACCAATACATTCGTCGCTAAGCTCATAATCTAAAATTGTGTTGTGATGAGAATAATTTTTTTTGTGTATTCGGGTAGATGGGGTTTGTTCTTCGTAAAATTTTCTTTGTGGAGGGGTGTAAATATTTTGGCAAGCATACAATATTTTAAGGTCTATTTTTTTATTTTTTTGATAATACACCCAATTAAATATATTGTACCGGTGTGATTTTTGAGAACAATTATAGGAATGACATTTTTTTTTTACTTATTTGTGGTTTTGAAAATGAATTATTCATCAATTTCTGGGTGAAATTTTTTAACATTTCCTAAAATTTCTAGTTCTGTCTCTGTGTGCAGTACGAATTGTTTTCTATAAATATTGGCTGTAGTATACGATGCGATATATTTTAGATTATACTGCAAGAGTGGTGATACGACATGCAATACCGGTGAATCACTGCTTTTCAAACCATCAGCGGTACGGAAATGACGTATGTATAAAATATACGGTGTATGCGGTCTAATTTAAAACCATAAAACAGTTGGAAAATCACATAAAAAATCGCATGTCCTTCGTCAGTACAGTTCAATGCCTGCTTTTAAGTGTTTATGTAGAAAACCCTATAGGTAGCGATAAAATTCCGTTTTTTTTTTTTGTGCGGAGGGGCAGGAAAACGATAACCCCCCCCCCACTTTAGAAAAACCGACACGCATTCAATATAGTCTGCACTTGTATATGTGTGCAAGGTGCGTAACGTACGAGAAACGAAAAATTCTCTCATTATTATTACTGCAGAGCTTGTGTATGTGTACATGTTTGAATTTTCATTATTAGCAGCGGGTGTCAACTGTCGAGCACCACTTTTGTCTCGTTAGCACGAGTGTTTCGTTAAGACAGAACTCTGTACGCGCGTCATTCCCCTTCAAACAAAACGAGAGAAAAAGTCAAAACCGGTATACGCGCGTTTTCTTTTCCACGACACTGCGGTGTTTTGCACTATTATCCCCGGGTCAATATATGGTGCGTTTTTTTTTATATGTATAGTTATTTCTCATATATATATATATATATATATATATATGTGCGTGTATGCGATAAGACGGTATTAGAGGGCGGATAAAAAAATGTAAAAAAATAAAGAAAAACCCTCAGAAACTTCCAGTGATCCCAATCCTATATAATATTTATATGTGTGTATGTGCAACACATTCACATTCTTCGAGCCATAGAGAATTTTCCCCGGAGATGGAGAAAAAGGGTGAGTGAAAGAGGGTGAACAATGTCGCCGTTGCTCTTAAATAGATAAAACAAACTTCAATCTCTGCAGCTTTCTCTCTCTCTCTCTCTCTCTCTCTCTTTCTCTCTCTCTCCGGGTTCTATATAAGTCCATCCACGACATTTCGCTTTAATTAAGTACGCTGCAGCATTCGTATATTATATAAACTAAACATAACTCGGGTTAAATTCCCGCGGGAAGTGACCTATGCACGTAACGACCCTGACGAAATCCCTTGTTGCCGCGACCCCGAAATACGTAAAAAAAAAAAAAAAAATAGTCCCTAAAAAACTATTTCTTGTAGGTACCTACATCCAATAAATAACCATATATATATATATATATATATATATATTGAGTTAATAATTTTTAATGACAACGTTTTTAGAGAACTTATTATACCTATACCTACCTACCTCTTGCGAACCACTGAAAGTCAAATAGATTAAAACATATTGTTTGCCGTGCTTTCCCCAGTCCGATGCTTTGGAGCTCTAAATGGCATGTACTATTGATTAAACAATTCATCATCGTAAAAAAATAATGTATATTAAAATAATAATAAAGACGTATGATTTATATGACGCTATTATGTTTTCAAATGATAATCGTCACTCTTATCAACCTATTATTATATATTGGGCAAGTGAATGTGTATATTATATATGTTTATATATAATTATTCTATCAGTTAAGCTTTTTGTAAAATATTGTCTGACAAAAAAGTTAAAGCTATTTAAAAATATCAAAAACTAAAAATGTTATAACTTTTTTTCAGACAATATTTTTAAAAAATTTTGCTATATGCGGGCGTGGTGTCCTCTTAACTTTTTTTATATTTAGATAAGTAGATATAGGTATTATACTTGTATAGGTATAGGTACTATATAAGTGGCAATGTGGCATATTGTTTGTCATAGAAAATTATATATTATCCCTTTTCTCTGGGTTTAATAATAATGTAATTATATAAAATCTCACACGGAAAACTTATTTGGGCTCAAATAAATGAACTATATTTTATGAGTTAAAATTTTGCCATAGATAATATTTAACGACTTTAATGGCATTTAGGTAGTGTTCACGTCTAAACGTTTTAACGAGTTATACATTAGCAGTGGAACGTTAAAAATATACAGTTTTATGCTGCGGGTACGTGCGTGCGATTGCATTCTAATCCCCTTGCAAAATTTAACCGATAGAAGTTGCGTATACTATTTTTCTTTTTCAAAACGGCCGTGGTTAGTCTTATTTAAGTGGCAATATTTTTCCACTTTTATTACCTTACACACAAACGTACTACTATATTATAGAATTTTTAACGTCAGTTGGTATATATAGTCGAGTATAGTCCTCTAAATGCTATTATAAAAATACGTTTTAATAATCGAAATAGGCTTTATTCTGCGACCGCATAAATATTACACTATATATTTATGAGATTTCCACCTTAAATTTAAAATTTAAGGGTAATTGTGAACAGGTATTTCTAAATGTGCTCAGTATAGGCAATAACACAAAAATCTGCACGGATGTGTGAGTATAATAAATAATCATCAGTGTATGACTCGAGTGTTTAGATAGAACCTTTGCTCCCACTCTCGTGCATGTAAATTCAGTGAAATACTGGTGATTTTATTTTACTGAAACAAAATGTTATATCCATTTTTTGGCATTCAGTATGATCGATCTAAGATCGTCATCATATACACATAAGATTAGATTTTTCACTTTTTGACAATAATTTTTAATTTATTTAATCAATGTTTACATTTTTATATTTTCAAATATAATTCAATCAAATGTATAGAACGGTTTTGAGTCGACATTTAAAAAGTAGGAAAACTCAACTCATGTAAATGGTAAATTTCAATTTCCAAAGTTTTATCAAATTACCTGATCCATTATACCACAGAATGCTAAAAATACGTATGTTTGGCATTAAAGACGTACTATTTGCAATCCCTTATATTGATTGCCGATCTTATTAAAAGCACTGTATATAGCATACCTGATTGTTAATATGTTAATGGTGTTTTCTAGATATTTATATAAATCGCAAAAACAACATTTAAATGACATGCTTGTTTCAAAGTGCACGACCTTTCAATAGCTCGCGGATATGTGTAATGCATACAATTTTAAAAGGCTAATGTCATTATTTTTTATCGTCGAAGTGTTTTTGTGTATGTTTTTGTAGTACCTAATCATTTTATTCGATTGTTAAAGAGTAATAATTATTCAAATTAATCTGTTAATTATAAATGTATAATTAACGATACAACTATATGCAAATGTATAAAATATAATAATTGTACATTTTATGTAAAAAAGAAAAAAATCGTTCAGTGTTTCGCTTTAAATTATGCTGTGTACTCGTAGATGTCTATATATAAATATACTCAATTTGTACCTATAGCTGGAAAACTTTACTTGATTTCCCATTTTCTTTAATGACGATTTATATTGCTTCATATTTAATTTTTGCTATACATTAAATATGCTTGGCTTTTCCATTCTTCTTTTCATAATTGCCCATATAAATTTCTACCTGATTTTAAAACTTTAAACAGTTTCAGAATATTAAATTACTTGACCTCGATTTATAATATTATCATATTTATAAGTAGAGGAAGATACCTCCAAAAATACAATTAAAAAGTTTGGTTTTCAGCCTTATAAAAATTGTATGATAAGAAATATGCAGATGGGCAAGTTACTCGACTTTTGCAACTTTACTATAACTTAACTACTTTACTTTATTACATTACTATAGTTAGGTACTTATTATGATTAATAACTTGGACAGTAAGTTACAAGTTATTACAAAATAATTAACTCTTCGTGTTAGGTATCAACTGTATATTTACAATTGTAATTTTAGTATATAATAGTTGTTAAGTATAAATATATATTTAAAATTAATCAATACTTATCATTTATCATGGTGATCGTTATCTTAATTGTCAAATTGGTTCTCGAACTTCTCCCTTTGTGACTGAAATGGTTCCCGTTTAGAAATGAATCTAATTTCGGGTTTTTCAATATATAGACACAGTAGAATGTTAGTTTATAGTTTACATTTAATCAGGTAATGTATATTTTTCCGATTATGTATTTTTACTGATAATACAACTGATAACAACTTTAGTTTGTTTGTTATGTATGTTGGATATTTTTCTAGTAATAATATATATTTAGTTTACTTTTATTTGTCTTCACTCTCCAGCTGGCTGAGAACTTTTTTGTCATGGTAACCACGACCAAGTACTGGTCCGTATCACCATCCGTACCTCTGAAACTACGGATGTTTTTTTATTTATGATCGGTGCTCTTTATCGATTTCTAAGTGGTCGATTTGGTTGTAGGTTCTTCCATCGGGTGATACCCATGTTTGCTTGTGAATATCCTTTCTTGGGAAGTAAGTGTTATTGATAATAATGTCTCGGGAGGCTGTAAAATTTATAAATCTTGTTCCATTATCATTTGAAATACTGTGTACACTTTCTCTACCAATTATTGGTCTATAGCCTTCTTCTTGTCCTAGTTTTGCATTCATATCACCAATTTCTATTTTTACAGTGTGTCTAAGAAGGGTATCATATACTCGCTGGAGGTCTTCATAGAATTCGTTCTTATCTTCTTCCTCTTTTTTTTCCATAGGTGCGTGGCAGTTGATTATTATTAAATCATAGTTTTGCATTGAAAAGCGTAATAATCGTTTATTTATCGCTTCGAACCTAATTCATAAATCATTATATACATATATTATATGCATTCTGTTGTTCATCAATTTATTCAATTCTACTGGATTAATAATAATTATAAAGATCATTATAAGGAGGATATAAAGGATCAAGACTTGGTTAATATAACATAAAAATAGTGACAATACTTTCCAATTAAGGGACACAATAATAACCTTTTAAAAACAAACGAATTGCGATACTTTCATTTCTGTGTAATCGTTTTTTATAGGTTTTTTAATCATGAATTAAGAATATTCTATATTCTTAATATGTCTTAATAGTATATGGTCTTTATATTTTGTAAAACAATTTTAATGCAATACCTATTATTGAAATGAATAGTATACCTATCTAGAATTCAAATTTCACATACAAAATTTTTTGTTAAATATTGTGTAATCTTGACGTTTAATTAAAGTTCATTCTTTATATACTAATTTTATATATAAAATGCTAACTTTTTTACCAGTTTTTTTCCATGAAAAAAGCCTCTTATACTATTGCTGTATTATTATAGATACTATATATTACTAATATGTCGCTGGAATGTTCCTTGTTCTTTACAGTTTTCAAACAATTCTCCGATCGTTTTGAAATTTTTCAGCCTTTCGTACGGTCATGATCCCAACTTTTGTCCTAGCTTTCGATGCCAGGAAGATAAAACGCGTTTCTGTAGGCATTGCCCCGTCATCATCAATTGACTTTTTCCGCGCGCCATAGTCTTATGGTGCCTAACTCTCGAAATTCGCTTTTACGTCATTTCCGATGTTTTTCGACGCCATGGACTTCGAATTCACATTTCTCGGAAGTTTTTACAATTTTACTCTCGGGCGAACTTCTCTGTCATAGAATTATAGTCCTCGTCCAACCGGCACGTTAGTTACGAATATGTTTATATTGTATATTTTAAGATACGGCGTCGTCCGTTATTTGAAGAGTTTAAATATGAGAAATGTTGGCAACTTAATCATCTCGATAAGGTAGTTTAGTAGTTAAGGGTGTCGTATACAGGATAGATAAATCAAATGAACTTTCGATACGGACACATCAGTTCAAATTCCACTCCTCTGATTCCATTTTTAGCGATTTTTTTTCTCGATCTCAGCGTTTATAATGTTAAATAACGAGTGTTTATCCAATATATGCGGTATGTTGACGAAATCGTAATAAATTTTTTTATTACTACAAATTTTATTCTTTAGTATTTATTATCTGCTTTCCGTTCGTTTAAACTACGTAGTGTAAGTAAGACCTGAGAACGGTAAGTTCGGCCGACTGATTCACAGAGTAGGCAGTTATATACCTATACTATCAATTTTATATCTTATAGTAATTAATTTAATATATCCACTACTAGTATCTTATCTGATGAACTAAATGTTTTTTTTCCCGTATTGACCCAGTTTTTATTTTTTAAATGTCCAAATATTTTGTTGGATCCCTACGTACACAGACTTACAGGAAGAACTATATGATTCCACCAGGTAAATCGTGATATTATGAAGTATCGTGAAATTAAAAAAACCATTTACATTTTAGTTGAGAATTTATGTATAAATAAATAAGAGTAAAACAATTGTTTAATTTAATTTAAGTTAATTTATTACGATTAAATAGGTAATATAAGATAAAAAAGTATATAATCTAAATAGGTAATGTGGAGACTGGAGATACATAATTTATGGTTTATATTGAGTTAAAATGTAGAACATATGAAGTATTTATTTATGAATGTGAAGTTACTTTAAAGAGGACAACCGTTACTTTATATTAAATATTGAGAGAGAAATAAACATTTATACATCATAATCAGGTATTAAACAAATTAAGAAAATTAAATAAAGTATATGATAAAACTCCTACCATTCATGTCATACACGTAAAACACGTCCTGATGCTGTTTATCGGGCCAAGTATTAAAAAATGTTAGCACACTGTGTTTTAAGTTAACATGTACCGAATTAAATAAAAAAAATAAAAAACTAAAAGGACGAATGAAAATAATATCAATATTTGTTTGTGTATGGACAAAGAAGAATGTTCATAATATGTTGGAAGTTGAAAAAACGACCAAAAAAGTCGTATCATCGTGATGCGTATCGTTGGTAGACAAAATGACGGAAAAAAGATTATTTATTTAATCCTTTTAAGAAAAGGTATTCTTAGATATAGTACAATTAATAACAAATTGAATAATTTCAAAATTTGTTCTCTTTATTTGTTTCCCCTTGATATGGATAAAAATTGATTTCGCCCTTTAATGTACCATAAATTAATTTTTTATATCACATAATTATGTAATAATGTAATGTTAAAAAGTATGTTACGAGCTTCGGATTTTCAGTAATTACATATTGAGAACTTTATATATATATATATATAAAAATATTTTGTAATTATAGTTAATTCTCAACTTTAGTTTTATGGATGCAACGTAGTTGTAACAGTGGGAATTGACAAAATTTGCTGATGAATGAACCGTTGATTTTTTTTATTAAACCATAGTCAATAATACATACATAAAGTACACCAAAACACTAATAATGAAAAAGGAAAAGAGAATACTAAGGAAAATGCTATATAATATATATTATGCGCTATCCATTTATATAGAAAAAAATGAGGGGAAAACGTTCATTCGAAACTTTCACGTACATCCATATAGAAGAGGTTCTGTACGATAAAAGCTACTAGACTAGTACACATATGTCTGAGTTTATTTATTTTTGTCGTGATGTGTATCAATTGTTGACATCAGTTCCCATTTGAGATTTTCCATTAAACACTGTTGCTTACGTCACGCATACAATTCAACAATACAACATAATAGTATACTATATAGTATGTACACTATACATAATATTAGTTTTACGACATCCATCACATATCTTGTCACCTTTATGTAAATTGACATTATTATGTCTCAAAATTTTTCATTCACAGATCTCAAATTTTTCTTTTGATAATCATGATCAGGTTTCTTAAATGGGTCACAACAATATACTAAAAAAATGTTTTGATGTACTTAGTTTATCTGTGTTTTTACACAGTTAAATTAATAGAGCAAAGTCAATAATTAAAATGGGGCATGTAATGACCCTATATATAGTATACATACATATATGTGCCACATTCACTAAATATGTATGTATATTTATTTATTACTATTAGTAAATATATATAATAATAATAATAATAATAATAATAATAATAATGTAATATAATAATAATAATATATAAGTTAATTTTTAATAGTTAAAAATAACTTTAAAATACTTACAAAAGTTTGGCACAAAAACACTTAACATTTAAAAATACTACACTTACATAAACAATTAAAAACTATTAAAATTAAAAGTACAATTCTAAATACTTAGTATCCTGATTTTTTTAATATATATTTTATATTATGAACGTTTTATGCATACAAATTGTATGTAAAATGTTTGTTAATGGTTTTTATGTTAGACATTTTTCATATATATATATATATTATATTATATAAAACTAAAAATTATAAAACAGTATGTATACATACATGAACATTTAAAATTTCACAAAATTACATAAATTGGAATTTAAACGGTTATAAATCGGTTAGTTGACGGTGAAAGAATTTTGTTCGTTGGAAAGGGTACTGCAGGTGACGGATGGATTGAATTTGAAAGCAATAACAAATTATTTATTTCGGTAAAATGGTTTTGTGTAATGCTTAGTGTAATTATTATAGGAATTGTAAAAAGAAAAAATTTATAAACCAATTGTTGAAAATTTATTGAGAATATATACTTATTTTATTCTTCTTCATTATTATAAATTAGTTTGTTGCAGCTCTCCACGCCTCCCTGTTGTATCTTAATTAATTTAGGTCTATGTTTTTTCCCCTATTTATGTTCTTTATGATTTCAGTATGTATATTTAAGCCCTTGGCTTTCTCTTCCAATGTATCCCGCCACATCTTCAATTTTTGTTTTTAATAAACTTAAATAAACTTTAATATATGCCTTAATACGTATTTTTAAATAAGATACATATTTAAAAAATATCTATAATATATAAAATTAACAATACTCATGATGATGGCCATCATTTTTCAAAATCAAATTGCATATGCATTTCCTTTAACTATTTACTAAACAGACTTATTATGTATCTATATACTATGTATAGTAATTGTTATTAGACCATTATGACAGACAGAAATCAAATAATAATTTTTTATGTAATATTAATTACATTACAGAATAAAAATAGAAACGGTCATCTTAGATAAAATTCCGAAAAATATGCTTTCTGTAGTTTATATATAATATTTTTATAGAATTATTTTAAGTATACGTTCTTTGGTATTTTTTAGTGCAATTTTGGATATTTTTTAGTGTACTGTACTATAATTTATAATCAATTGTATATATTTTCAGCACATACGTGACACACATATCCATATATAAAGCCGTCGATGTGTTTTTTGCCACTTTTAAAATTTAACTAGTCATTATAGCGAGACTAACTGATATAAAATTTATTCCGTATATATATATTCGTTTATCTAGCTTTAATAAAATTAATTTACATAATGTTTATTTGTGGTGAGGAGAGGGGAATAGTATGTTATGTTAATAAGAGCCAACTGAATAGACACGAAATTTAGTAATTTGTTCGGGGCTAGAGGAGTATTTTAATGTCGGTGAACGCTTGAAATTTAGACATTGCAGTATACACTCACGGTATACATTAGAGCTCGGAAATATGATATTAAACCAGGTACATAATATTTTTAATAGATATATAAATATGTGAAAACATACGTACAACGATTTACGTCTCGCACAAAGCAGGCCAATTGTAAAAATATGTATAACTCGATTAACGCATACTTATAAACAATAGTAATATATGACAGAAATTCAGCTTGATAATATGGACTAAAAAATCAATAAGTATGCTTAAAAAATTAAATTAATTATTAAAAGTTCTCTTTCAGCGTATTTAATTATTATATTAGCATATTTCAGCAGTTATATAATGTTGGATTTAAAACAATAACAAGAAACAGACGTTCACTCAGTTATATATTATTATTCGATTACCTTTTGATTTTCAATCGATGAACGTGATTTCAGATTTGAAATATTAACCGATGAATATTACTCGTGTTTTCTCAAAATGGATATTTTATACACGTTTCGTTATAGTAAACACCAAAAGGTACATTAAATAAACGAAATATGACCTCAAAATTGTAAAATATATCCTAAAAGCTGAAATATGCAAAAATATGCAAAATTAAAATAGTATTTTTTTTTCTTGAAAGCACGAAACAGATTTGTATATCACTTACCTATCCTTTAGATTATCCCAAAATATGCAAAATGCTATAATATATATGTAATATGTATATACATTATACACCCTGACTCCATAGATAGCATTATAATTACTTACGGTCGGGACTCGCAGAATGTTTGTAAATTATCATTAAATGCTGAAAAGTAAACAGTAGGTACCTATAATGTGATAGTATAAACACTAGGTACGTATATTATGATTTTAGCACATTATTGTTAGTTTTTCTTATTATTTTTTTTGTATTATAATAATATGTTGTTTTAAGTACGATAATAATACGATATAATTATTCTACCATGAGATCGTAAAATATTATAGTACGAGTAATTAATAATAATATGAAGACTTTTATATTATAAAAAATTCAAAATATGTACATATTATTTAGTCATTATAAATAAAATATTTAATTAAAAAGCCCGAAATATTAATAAGAAAAATCTAAAATTAATAATACAATGTATTATAAATTTATAATGCAATATACATATTAATGAAAAAACTCGTTAAATTAACAATGTTACAACAAAGTAAGAGTTCAATTTTAGATTCTGAGGGCAGCTAGGGATGTATTGGTTATACCTATATTATTAAGCCTGTAAACATTTTTTCGAGTAAAAGGATTTGTGCAGAAGTTTTGAGGTAAATTGATTTAAAGCGATAAATTCATTCTAGTTGGTAGGTACTTTAAAATGGTCATTATTCGATTTTAACAGTAGTTTCCTTAAGTATAACGGAAAATTAAAATGACCGAAAATTATTAAATAATATTGTCAGAGACTTTACATTCATACCAAATACGTATTAAAAATAGTACTATATTGATGTGATAAAAATGTCAACACTCTTCAGCAATTTCAGTAGGTATACACTAATTTATTATACAATAATGTAACTTTTTTGGATAGGAGTCGAACAGCCGACTTGGAGTAAAAAGCTTTTTTGGTAGCAAATTTATTCTAGTGGGTACTTTGCTGATAATTTTTTTTCAAATACAATGATTTATCATTGTTCACAAATTTAAAATAATAGATATACACTACGAATGGATTATTATAGGAACGATTGAAATGATCCATGACGTCATTATTTGTCATTATCGAATTTTTTGTTATCAAATAATAATAATATAATACATTATCCTGTCCGATGATCGACGTCCAGCATCATAGGTTTATGTATGTTTATTCCTATGTACAGGTTTATTTATGTATGTATATATATGCAGTATGTATGGGCATATAAATGCATGTTTTCTCGATTTCTGCTTATTATGTCATGTAGGTATGTGGGTAATATTATTAAGATATTTATATTATTTTTCCGGTCAATCTGGTCTAAATTGACATAAAATGTTTGTTTCAAAGATTATTTGAAAATGCCAAAAGTTAATTCTTGTTTTTTTATTCTTATTTTTCTTTTGTCATGATGAGCTAGAGTGAAGAGGGGTAAATGTAACCACGTTTTGGTATAGTTCGACTTTGATTTCATTTTGCTCAGTTGCTATTACCTATACTTAATCCACAAAAAAAGTTTCACCTGCCCTACAATAAAAATTCCACTTACCTTCACCCTATTTTATAATTTAAAACAAACTTTAAAGTATATACAATGATAAATAATTTACATTGTAGTTCAATAATATTATTATTATTTGATAATAAAATATAATGACGTCATGGATCATTTTAATCGTTCCTATAATAATCCATTCGTGTATAAACTATACCTGTATAATAATATATACACTATATTATATTTTATTATTATTATATAATATTATATATTCCGAAGACTGTTAATACAATTAAAGACAGTTTTTTAAAATTAAATTTATTATAGGTATCTATGTAATTTTATCAAAATTGTCTAATTATATCTAATTGATTGATCTAAAAGAAAACTTTACATATTATTATTGATAGTTCTATAAAATATTTATCAAAAAATATATTATTTGGTAAAATAATAAAAAAAATGTACATTCACATTAGGTTTATTCTCGGGTTTATTGGCGTCGTTTTATTAAGAATATAAAGGTTTAAATTTATCTATAAAGACCAAAATCACTAGGTAGTTAGAAAATGAATTGCATTCCATATTACATATATAAGAATATAGAATAAATTATTTCATTATGTAGTTCTGTTTCTTCGCTCCTACTTTTTTTTTTTTTTTTTTTTTTTTAAACACTTATTATAGGTACTTTAATCAATATTTATTTGAAAAAATAATTAGTATTCGTTATATTTTACAAAGGTTTGTATTAATGAAACAAATGAACAATTGAGAGCTTTAATTTAGTCATCGTGTTTACAATATTCTAACATTATTTTGTTCTTATAATTTATTTAGTTTACATATATTAAATTTAATCATGGCTATAGGTATATATTTCAGTATTATTATCTATAGATATATATCTAATATATAATAAAAATATACATAGAATAATTCCAATAACAATGTAAAGTTTAAAACCTTTTAATATTTATGATACTTTATATATTTTTAATTATTTGAAAGTATAATGATATATATATTATATAACGTGGCTATATCTATTATATAATATGTTAACTCCAAATAGTCGGTTTTTTTTTTGTGTAAGAGAAAACATTAGGCTTTTTATTTAATTCCACGGACGATGTTTTCCTGGACAAAATTTATATCCCCACAGTAAACCAATATTTTTGAATGTGGAGGGTTTTTATAGAAGCATCACTAAAATAATGAAAATTTAATGACATACTTTTCAAAAAAAATTTGTACCTATTTCGAATTTCTCAGACACGAAGTTTAGATACACAGTGCGCACCGTATACGCTCTTTGTCCACCCTATAGATCGCATGGAAGAAAACCGTGCCTCCACCTATTGCTTATTTAAGCTTATAACGCTGGACGTTTCCCGCGGTGTCATCTTATTATCCTGAACTCCCAAATTCGGGTTTTGTGACCTTAGATGACGTTTTTCGATGCCGCGGAGGTTGAATTTGCGTTTCCCGGACCTTTTAATGTCCGACTGAACATTTCTTTGTCTACGAATCATTTCTGTACGACCGGGACGTTCGTTCCGAATATTTATATATTATATGTCGAAATACAATACCGTCTTAATAGTTGAAATACGAGACATTTCGACGGCTTTATCATCTAGATATATCATGTAACTAAGTGGTATATAGGGAGTCGTAGGTAGGTTGATAGATTAAACAAACTTTCGATAAGGTTGTTCAAGATTGATAACACTGGTTCGAATTATACTCCGCCGATTAGATTTTTGGAATATGTGGACGAAATCATAATATATTTGCAACTTTTATTATTACGTATTTGTCATGATATTTATTATCTATTTTTCCGTTAGTTTGAGCACGAACTAAGATAGTATGGACTGGAAACGATATAGCAGGCGGGTGGTGGTGGTGCGATTACATTTTGTTACGGTAAATTAATAAGTGGGGGAATCTAAGCGATAATCTATCAGGCGATCCTAGCGAACATTTGCCATACCACTCATACGTAGCATGTAGTCTGCGTATGAATATGTTGTCAAAAATATAATATAGGTGGCGTTTCAATCGCATAGATTCCCGCCCTCAATATTTAGCGTAACAATTTGTCCGCACGTTTTAATCCACCGTTTCCAGTCCATACTATCTTATTTCGTGATTACATTACAAAATTATCAATGATAATACAGAACAGTAAAGTTTTCTATGGTGCTCCCTTACGCCCGCCATTTTATTTATATTTGATAACGATTTGGTAATTTGCAATAACCTGGTATATTTCAACCATGATTGTCAGATAATATGCTGTTGGATACGGTTTGAATGATCCGGGATTTTCTCAAAATACCCGCGTTATCGCAACAACTCGTAAACGTTCTATGTGCGACTGATTCCACTCCACCCGCCAACCCACCCCGTCAGGCCTACATATTATATAATATAATATGTATAATGTATATACATATGGGCGATCCCGACCGGACATGTGCGTTTGTATTATTATAATGATAAATGTGAAATGTTCTTATTGTAACTTTATAGTGTGCTTTTCCTTGTATCATTATTTTACGTTGGTGATTGCTGCGTGATCTATGCTCCGATTGCAGTTTTTGTCTAGTAATAATGTAATTATTAATATTATTATTATTATTATTATTATTTACTATTATACGTGTTTAATATTGTAAGGCAACAAATATAGGAAACAGTATTTTTTTTTACCTTATATATAATTGTATTGCAGTGGCGGTCAGGGGAGATTGAAACTGAGTTTCCCCTTAAAAATCTTTGGCTACCAATAAAAAATTATATTGATATATATATATATATATTATATTATATATTATACGTGAGAAAACTGATATCACCAGAGAACTTTTTTGTCCGAATTCCACCTCTGACGGTAGAATCCGGACAAAAAGGTACATCTAACTGACATAGGTCGTCGTGTAACCATAATATCTAAGCCGTGCTGAAAACTACACCGCACACACAGTGAAGTGATATCTATATAGATTAATTTCCCGTTTTGATGGAATATTGTAATTTTTATAGGTACTAGGTAGGTATGTACAGAGGGGCGTCATTTCAATTTTTATTTCGGGTGTGCGAGCTTTTTAACATTTCACCATTTCACCTGGCCATTTTTCATTCCAATGCTACGAAAATACTTCTTTAAAAACGTAAATAAGCAAAAAAAA
>JAIPRL010001237.1:60244-90612 GCA_025469235.1 Pemphigus obesinymphae
AATGTTAGATTGGACACAATAAATAAAATATATTTTGCCTAGTTAATAAGTTTATTTTTCAGTTTTTTATTTAAATATTAACATTATATTTATTACATATTATTTATTTACTATAATTTATTAGTTATTAGTTATTATTGTGTTACCTAAGCATTAAGCATTCTAGTAATTAGTAAATATTTTATTAATGCTAATATTACTTTTTTAAATATAATAAGAAACAAAAATGTTATTTTAATTATGGTATTTATTGGCCCCCCCTTGCTTAAATCCCGGCTACGCCACTGCATAACCAAGAAAATTGCACGATTTCTAACGAAGAGGAGTGTACAATAGGCGTACCTACCGTATTGACTTGAAAAATCGTTCGTCCCATCACGGCTAAACTACCGAAAAACTGTGTTCATTCAAAATGGTTATACCTACTATTTAATCACAACTAGAATTGAATGAGAATACCCGTTTTTCTTTCTCGAGTACCTACCTAGGTATATAATATAAACGCGTGTTTTTTTTTTCCGAGTATATTTTTTTTTGATTTTATCGTGCTGCGTACAAATAAATACGAACCCCGTATAAAATAATCAGATTACGATTCCCAAGGGTATTTTGTGTAAAATCGTGAGAAATTTCTCGCAATTTATATTATATGATTATTATTATTATTATTGCATATTCACGTTTATTTACGATGTTACGATATATGCAGCAATAGGTGTATATCCGGTTAAATCCGATTTATTGGTCTTGTACGGCCCAACCGATCGTGTTACACGGTGATCGGTGTCGTTACAGTGACGACGGCGCCGCGGGAGCGTTTGTCAAGTACAGTTTGGAAGTTTAGGATACGCGCGCGGACCGTTCGATAACCGTCCCGGAGAAAACGGCCACATCAACTAATAATATTATATTATATATTTATGCGCATACCTATTATCCGATTATGTTTGGCCGCGTTAAGATATATATAAATAATTTATGATTTAATTCCCGTGTATATTTTCCAAACTCGATTACAATATTATTAACGACATATTATTACTATATATTGTTATATATATATATATACATACATACATAATACGCAGTATATACAATAGTATATAGTGCCGTGCAAACGATTATCTCACGGGGAGGGTTTCAAATATGCGCAAAATGTCGAAACGACCGTTTAAATAAGCGCCTCCTACACGTAAAACTCGAAAAAAAGTAATTATGCGATTATTTAGAAATCGGGACGGCGTGTCACTACTCGCTCGCGGTGTCCTAAAACGTGTACCTACTACAGCTTGAAATCAGTTTCAAAATCAATTCAATAATTATACTGGCTAAAAACCTATATAATGACATCGAAATCGTAAAAAAATCATCACTAGTATTGAAAACCAAATTTTAAACCAGAAAAAAAATCAAAATTGGTTATTCAATAAAAAAAAAAATCCCCTTTAATCGATAGATTAAAATATCGATGTTCAAAATCAAAATGCCTAGAGATAAATTAAAAACCGGTATACTGCAAATTTAAATCAAAACCATAATTTCCTGAAAACCTTTACTTTAAATTGGAAAAATTAAAAAAAAAAAAAAAAAAAAACAGGAAATTGAAATCGATTGAAAACTCTAGATTACATCTTTCAATTTTACAACTTATTTCGTTAAAAAAATACCGAAATATATAACCTAAAAACTAGAAAATGCCATAATATGCAAAAATGTATTTGAAATAAAAAGAAATTTTTATTTTTATCTCCAAAACATGAAACGGATTTCTATATCACATATAGTTATATCCTTTTTAATCCCGAAAAATACATGTAAAACGATAGTAATTCTTTTTTTTTCAAATGACACAATTTCGTACTTATAGTTCACAATCTGGATAACGAGTACTATAGTTTTAAATGTTATTCGAATATTCTTTTCAAAATTATATTATATTTTTTATACTTCAATGCAAACTCACTTGTTTGCTTTAAATATTAAGATATTCAGCTGATAAACCTAGTCAAATATATAGTTTTATTGAATGTAATTTTCATCTTTGTCTATATTTTTTCACAAACATACCAGCAACAAATATTTCAATATGTTATTTTACAATAATATTATAATTAATATCGATTAGATCGCTTTCAAATATATTATGGTAATTTAATTATCATAAAATTACGTTCTTTGCGACCATTAAAGATTAAAATCTTTTAAATATTTGCGAACGTAATGTTAAAAAAATCGTGTTGTATTGTTTAAAGATAATAGCTGTCCTAAAAAAAATGTTACGTTATTTTAGTTTATATAAAAAGAAAAAAACTTGCGTGAAAATACTAGACACTTTTTTGTGTTTAAGATTTTTTTTTTTTTTGTTCGTCTCTGCGTATCTACATAATGTATTAAATTGAATATGTACATGGAATTTTTGTCGTTTTGTGACTTTTAACTTTTCGTCATTGTTATTTTTTACTTAATACTTTTAAGTATACCTTTGGGTGTTCATACATACTGCAAACTCTAAATATAAATACACCTACCAACTGTATATATATATACGATATACCTATATTATCAAAACTATTTTGAAGATATACGCAAAGTAATATTCATGGTTAACTTGAGTACATCGCGTACTTACTATATTTATTATTTATATGCAATATAAAAATTATGGTTCTATTACAAAACTCCCGTATACGCCTATAATACATTCGTTATTGAAAATGGTATTTATGAAACAAAATATTCAAAATTTACTTGTTATACTTATTACCTACTCAAATCTAATCATATTATATTTATTACTTATTAGTACGGTCTGGGAGAAATATAGCAATTCGCTAATAAAACTGCATACTATGATATAATATATCATAGTATATTTTATGCGTACTGTATATTAAATACATACAATAAATATATTGTATACAAGTTAGGAAAGCCCACCCTGCGAGCGTCCTAAATTCAGGGTTTCCAAACGTATTTTAAACGAAAAATAGGTATAAAACAAGCAAGGACAGATGTATGGGGACGGACACCACAACGGGGATATAAGGTGTCTAAACTTGGTTTAGAATCTGTTTAGAAACCTTACACTAAATTTAGGTCGTACATGTAATATATTATTTTACAAGTTACTATAGTAATTTATTAGTAAATATATACAAAATTTTATTCTATAGATATAATATGTAGAATAAAAAAGTATATTTATACATTTTAAATAGGTACTTCAGTAAAATAGTAATTAAGAAGTATTTTAAATATTTAATGTAACTTTCAAGTTAAAATAGTTCCACGTGATCATATATTATACGTATTATAAGAATGGGTAGAGTTTGGTACTCAACCATTTCTCTAAATACCTATATTAAAAAATAAGAACACGATATAACTAAATACGTCTTGATTTTTAGAAATTCAGAAAAATTAAATATTGAATCCTTAAAGTATATTAGTATTTAGTATTTACTATATTTAAATACATTTATAATAAAGTATTTTAAACGCATTTTTAAATAAATACTTTTATCTGTATTTTTGTACATAGACACTTTTCAAGTAATCAAGTCGTCAATTATTATGGGGATTTGGGCTAAACACTCGGCTTTACTAAATGTAATAAGACGATTGGAACTTAATTTATCATAAAAATACATAAATATTTTCCCCTCCCCCATCTAAATATGTTCATGCATCCAAACAGACTCGTCCATTTATTCCTGTTTAATATTATAGTATATGTATTATAATTTATAAAGTATATTTCTTTAATTTGTCTAGTGTTTTAATATTCATACATTTTTAATTACAACAGTGATCATAATATTATATAGGTACCTAGCTAAAAATAATTTAATGATAGATCTTCTAGATAGTATTGAGCAAAACTAAATATGAACTGATTATTATATCTTATTAGTTATTATAATCTTATATAGAAATTATTTCAAGTCGTTATATACAAATATCGCCAAATAAAATGAATTTCACAAATTAACACTTTCTGCGTTCTAATATCACAGAATCTATACAAAAAATTTAATTAATTGTGCAAAAAGTACTGACTTATTAATGACTCAGAAAAAAATATACAAATAAAAGCTTTAAAAACTATCCGCAAGTGACTAACACCAGATGTCATTTTAATCTCAAAAGATCCGTCATTTTTATATCTGACAAATTGTTTACGCTCTATATGAAATAACTTTTAATCCACTCAAGAAAATTGATTCACCAACTCAAAACCCCAAATAAGTCAATGTGTATAAATATTTTATAATATAAAATCGTATTCTTCACAATTCATAAATCAAATGCTGTTTTTTTTTTGTATTTAAATCGTAAACCTACTTTAAAAAACTTGTATTGTAATTACGCGACTCTTCAAGTAAATTATACCCCAATTTATTGTTAAAGGAAACTTTTTTTTTTGCCAAAGAACGGAACTTAAATATAATTAATGTACTAGTGATTATAAATTATTATACTACGCCTTCCAGTAAAATTCAATAAAATATTTCATCAAAAAAAAACTTTTATCTGATATCACCTAAAACTCTAAAACCTCGACGCACAAATTTAGCCCATTATTTGAGAGTCGTTCTATATTTAGTTTTAATAGGAAAATTTATTTTCATAACTTATTTACTTTATATAAACCCGATTTTAAAGGTATTCAATATATCAGAACTTGATGAGAAATGCCGTTACAAACAAAATTAAATATTATATATTGTATAATAGCAATCTTTAATTTTTAATTCTGAATGGCTGTAGCAAAAAAGCGAATGTTCCTACATTGTTTTATTTTTTTACAGTATAATTGTTTCAAAATTTCTTATAATCAAAATATTATATTATTAAAAAAAAAACTATACATATAAAACAACTTTTCACGAACATTTTTTCAAATGTAATCCGGTTGTTATCAAGATGGCCTACTTAGTCATAATAATGGCAAAAAAAATCAAGTACCCATAATAATTGAAGTATATATCTGCAGTTTATAATGAATACATTACATTTTTTACAAACACTATATTGTATACGTACAATTGTGTTTGTAAAAAATAAACGCCAACATAAATGTATATATTTTTTTAATATGCAACGATTTGATAGGTTTTATAATAAATGATTATTTTAACTTGACTATATATAATATTTAATGTATACGTTTTATAAATATTTATTGTAATGAAGATATAATTGTAATAAACAAGTGTTTATATTACTATCGTAAAGTTTAAAAACTCGGTTAAATAATGTAATAACGATAAGGTATATATATATATAATCGTACTAAATAATATTTTATTGGCTGTATCGAATTTTAACAGATGGCCGTCGTATTAATAATATGTCTCGTACTCGTATAATATTATTTTTATTCTTTTTTTATATTATGTGTGCGCGTTTTTTATTCTCGTGCTTGCGATGTTAGCAATCCGTATTTAAAAACCATTTTTATGAAACGATTTTGTTTACTATTTTTTTAGTTTCCCACCAATTTTAGTTATAGGACCCAGATTTTAATACAAAATGCATTTTTCCTGAATACTCCACATGCTCGTTTAGTTCTAACAACTTTATCCAAGTATAAAAGAGATATTTTACTGTGGGTTATTTTATAAATATCGGTCTCATTTTGATACTATACACTGTATTTTATTTTCGTTTCACATTTCGTATTACACCTGGCACGTTATACTTAATTGTGCTCCTAAGTCTAAACACTGCATCATTTTCGGCGTTCGAGAGGAACAATTAACTTTTTTTTAGGAATTATTGATAATAAAGTATAATCGATTGTTTTTTAAATAAATGAACAAGGAACTGGATCGATTCCAGTGGCGCAACTAGCTGTAAAATCTTGAGGGAAGGGGAGGACTTTACCCATAATATTGTCTAAAAACAGAGGCGGAACTAGGAAGTTTGACGACCAGAGAAAAATGTATTACGCCAAATCAAAAAAAAAAAGGCCATCAACTTGTTTTGTTGAATTACTTCCTTAAAACAACAACAAAAGTCAATCGTAAAACAACAATATTTTGAAACTCGTTTATTTTAATATCAATTATAAAAAACAATTTTTTTTTTTTTTTTGGGGGGGGGGCTATGAATAACTTTGAATTACGGAGGAATAATAACAAAATATTATTCGTTCCTGAACACCGCAAGTAATATTTAAACATAACATTTAAACGGTATTTAAATTGTACAAATACGAAGTGTAACGTTCAACGAACACTGAATGCGTGTTATTATTCGGCGAAAATTGAGGGAATTTTTAATTTACAACACTTTCGGCTATATATGGTTCCTTTTTTTTTCATTTTTTTTTTTTTTTTTTTTTTTTCTGATAGGAAACCGAACGAAAAATTCCCTTTTTGACGGGATTTCGGCTGAACGCCGGTTTATCGAATGTATATGATTTCGGCACGGCGTTACCATTACCTATGATGTGAAGACGTGTTACCGTTATATTATTAGATACCGCCTGCAGTGGTATATAATATTGCGGAAGCTGTTATGACATTACGCGTGATGAAGGACTAGGGGGAAACTCGTCGTGCGAATAATTTACCCCCGGGGGCGTGTGTGCGCATACATATTGCGTGCACGTCGACCATGTGGCCGCGCCAGAAACGGTGCACGACGGAGACGGCCGCCGTGCAGAGATCGGCGATGGACGGCGGGGAACGTGTGGGTATTAACCTTTTCTGGATTTTGTTTCGTAAGATTAATGGCATTACGCGAAGTATAATGATTAATTGAGATCTCCCGACGGGGGTGTAAGCGAAGTGTCTACGCCCGGGCGCGCGCATCTCTTTCACCCCGACCGACCCCCTCGGTAGCCGTCCGTCGCGCAGCTCTCCTCCTGTTCTACCGTCATGTATGGCAGACGGCCGCCGTCTGTAACGGGTATAGGCGGCTTACCTATACTGGTCCCTGCACACACAGGGATCCATTTACCGTCGTCGTCGTCGTTTTGGGCCCTTCCCCGTCGTACCGCTACACGCGCAAAACTGGAAAACGCACGATATTCGCCATAAAATAGAAAGCGCTGTTCGTTCAGGTAAAACCTCGATGTTTTCAAATGCGATTGTGACCATCATGATAATATTATGATCTGTATCGGAGGTGTGCAAACGCTTTTTCATCCCACACGGCTCCTATTATTTGGCCGTCCCGAAGAAATATAATAATATAACGGAGGGTCGAAAAACTGATGAAAAATAAGCTTTTTTTTTTGGCCAGCCGAATTTCCGAAATAGTCTCCTCAAAAACGTGAATAAGCAAAAAAAAAAACTCTAAACAACTTCTTCGGGTTTTTTCTCTCTCTCTCTCTCTCTCTCTCTTTTGTGCCGCGACGCACAGTTTGAATAATACCTCTGATCTACATAATATACGAATAATATCTAGATAATGTGTTTGGTTTGGTACAAATACGACGGTACGTGTCAAAGATTTTCGTCCGTCGTGAATGGCAGAATCCTTGAGGTACGTTTTTAAAAATATATTTCCAGATAAAAGCATACGACGTTATAGTTTAACGTCTTTCAATTGTCTAACTATCGAATTTTCTTGAAATTCGTGTTAAAATCGCCAATACGTATTATTAGGGCACGGACTTTATTCCCTAAAAAATAAGAAAAATGTCCTAATAAAACACGATTTATGGCATTAAAAAATACACTAAAAAGATACCCTAAAAATGTATTTAAATTCGACAAAAAATTATTCTGAGAGCCGTTTTGTATAATATTTAAAAAATATAATTTAAAATTAGTTTTATATTAGTTATTTAACCATACCGTATACATACCGTTAACTAGGTTATATATATACGAGTACCTATATTACACCTCTGTATTATCGATATCGGTGATATTATTGATATTATCGAAACTTTGGAAATTACCGTAGGTACTAAAATTTACTAATTTACGATATAATTAGATAAATAATAAACGTTGCGCCAGCACAGCCCGGTTGAAAATATAAATATACTCGTATATAAAATATTTTTTGCTTAACATTTAGCATGCAATTAGCATGAATTTGCATGAAACAAACTGTAAAAACTATTTATCAATAAATTAATAAAATGAAATATTGAAAAATAAATTTTGAAGTCTGTCACATAATGTAACGTCATTGCACAATGTCTAAAACAAAAAAAAAAAAAAAACCGAAATTTCAAATAAAGTAACGTTATGCGAATTTCGGAGTGTGTCGTGCAAATGCATGCTAACTGCACGCTAAATGTTAATCGAAAAATATTTTCTAAAATCATAAAATATCCATTCGGGGACGGTGCTAAAAACGAAAAAAAAACGAAATTGGAAACGAAGTAAAGTTGTGCGGATTTCAGGATATCTTATGCAAATTCATGCTAAATAATGAAATATAAAAAATTAAAATTTTCTGAATTACGTATATAATCTATTTCGTAACTGGTGCAGCATACTACGTCATTTCAACACCAGATTTTAAACAGGTCATATATAATATGTATAGGCGATTTTAACATTAATTGCACTAAAATTCTATAGTTAAACAATTAAAAGACGTTATACCATAACCTTATTATAGTAATATATTATAAGAAGTCTCGTATACCTTTATCTCGAAATATATCATTTTTTAAAAAGCATCTTCGTCCCTCAAGAATTCTGCCAATCATAATGTTGTCACCATATTGTACATTTGTACCAAACTAAACATTATCCGGATTATATTCGTACATATAAATCAGAGGTATCCAAATTGTTCGTTACGGCACAAAAGACGAAAAAAAAAACAGAAAAATGAATTGACTTTTTTGCTTATTTACGTTTTTGAAGAAACTATTTCAGAAATTTATTTGGTAGAAAAAGTTGATAACCTTTTTTTTTGTCTTTGCTTTTCATCAGTTTTTGAACCCTTCATTAAATATTTCTTCGAAATCGCCCTGAATGAAATCCGCCAAAATGTTGTAAAGGAATTGTAGAATGAAAACGTTTGAATATCTCTGAGATCATATTATAATGATTAAAAACATTGACATCTTACAATATTCCATCGCTTAAGAAAACAATATTTAAATTAAATAAATATGGTTTAACAATACACATTTAAAATGTCTTTTTTTTAATGATATAAAAATTATTAGTGTACAGTACGATTTAAAATAATTGTATGTGGTTGCCCAACAAAGTATATAATAATTTGATATACGTACCAATATATAAGAAGCCGCATTTGTTCCAAATATTCATTCTTCATCTCACCGTCAGTTGGGCAACATATCATGATACGAGTATGAATCAAAAACTTCGTCTTTGGAGTAATATTACTGTAAATCGAAAGCGGCCCATACACGATCAATATTATTGTTCAGTATTTATATCAATAAACGTTTCAATTTTGTTTGCACTCACACGATCAATATTATTGAATATATTGTTCAGTTTCGGTTAAAATGTCTAGCGAAGATAACGCGATTATTGCTATTGCTCTTGCCTTGTCACTTGATGAAAAAAAAAACCAAAAAAGGTAAAAAAACAACGAAGAACTTGGTCAAAAGAGTGGCTGAAAAATAGACAATATTATACTCACGAGAAGCTATTAACAGAGTTGAGCAATTTTGAAAGAAATTATTTCAAAAAATTTTTAAGAATGGATGATGAATGTTTTGATGAAATTTTAACTTTGGTTAATCCATTTATTAAAAAACAAAATGAAGCTAACCAGCAAGTCAAAGACTGTCTATTGCTTTACGTTATTTGGCTACCGGAAACAAATTCAAGGACCTGATATTGACAATCTATCAATAAATATCAAAATAATTTCGATTGTTTCAATATATTAAACATGTCTTCAATATATGATCCATACACTGTCAATATCAAATATTGAGCAATAATATTGATCGTGTATGGGCCGCTTAACGCTCGTGTTATATTATTGTAGTGTGTATTATCATTCATTTACCCTTTCTAATGTGGATTTTTCCATAGTTCTTATACTACACAATACACACATACCTTTTATCTATATCTATCATAATTTATATCCATATGATACAACTTTACTTTTACTTTATATTTTTACTGAAATAGTGGAAGTAATTGAATTGTCGCGCGGTCTGACTTATAATCTTATAATTATATTTTATAATACGTAAAGATTAAAGTGATTACTCCCTAATATAATAAATATTCATAAAAGCGAATCGTCATAAAACGTATTCAATAAGTTGTGTTGTATATTTAAAAATGAATAAACAATATGCAGTTTTTTTTTTCTTGCAATTTTTTTAAAAATAATACCCTGCAAATGATGACTGATTTTATTTACTATTATGTGCCTGGTGGTACTGCTGCGTATTAGGTCTTTCAGTTCGTCAAGGGTTCTTACAGGACGTTCTCTGTATACCGAAACCATTAAGATAATTCCACAGAAAAAATGTATCACAGAGATTGAAATGGAACAAATGAGCGAGCTTGTGTCACCTCATAATGAGAATCTTGGGTATATATTTTCCCACAGCTTAATGTTACGTCCATTGATCTTGTTAGAAACAAACGTCTGGATTTCACGTTCGTTTATCAAGAACGTTGTTCACTTTGATTTCTTGATGTTTGGTCCCTTTATACGAGGTGACATTACGTCATCTGCTCCTTTGTTTGATCTCGCCTTCCGCAAATTATTTTCTGTGGTGTTATCTTCAAGCGCAAACATATAACGCATCGAAGAATACTTAACGTATTTCAGCTAAAATGCCATAAATCGCGATATCGTAGATACACCATCAAAGATATCGGCCAATTTTCAGAATTATCCGATTACAACAATATGGTATTGATATTATTTGTAAAACAACTTGGAATAAACTGTAGGTATATAATAAAATGTTGATCATCTTTATACCTATTATGTAATAATTTTTTTATGAAATTACAATGTATTTTTTATGCCTAACAACGTCATTAGAACCTTGTTAACGATAATAGAATTATATATATATATATATATATATGTATTATGACTTAAAAATGTATACAGTTTCTGATGAAAGTATATACCTAAAGAACTAAATTCTGTATTTTAGTTTAAATCAATCGGTTAAATTCTCATGATATATTTTGATCAGAAATCGCTGAAATGGTAAAATTTTTCAAGTACATAACATACATGGTATAAAATATGATAGAATTGTACTTCTAGAAAAATTGGATTTTTATTTAGAATTTTTTTTTTTCACTTTGATATAATTTTGTTCTTGTTACGAGAAAATAAAAAAAAAGACGAACATTTTACAGATATAACACAGATATATGACATTCTTTGAAAAATTTTGTATTGTCCACTAATTACTTGAAATCGTAAATTGATCATCATCTTCTTGATTTATTTTGTATTATGTTTTTAATGTTAAATGTATGTATAATGTATATTATATTATTCATAATTAATAAATAATGAATACAAATATCACAAAAAAATCCAAAAATAATTCAAAAGTTTCATAGTCGAGTATACCTAGTTCTACCGAGTGACAGCTAATAAAACGTTATACAATTATCGCAACAATCTCCCGTAACACCGTATCAGGACATTACTTGTTACAATACGATGATACAAAGTGTATATGTATTTGTGACTTAAAACATTTCCATTTTCTGTATTTCCTTTATTAATATGGACCCACAATTTACATATCGTTTGTGGCGTAAAATGTACAGTTTAAAAATACTAATAATAAATGATATAAAAAAAATTATTCATACACATTTTAATTTATTTTCATTGATTACAGTTTTTGACAAATATCATCTTCTCCTAACCACAACAACATTATTAATTATCCCGTGATAATAGTTTTTACTTGTCATACATCAATAACGTTTGGATATTGGCATTCTGGGCCAATGCACTGCTCTTTGAGAACATAGGGGTTATGTACGTTTAGAATTTCCAAAAATTATATTTCCTGAAAGTATGTATTTCGAAGAATATTCCCTAAAAGTTTCAAATCGATCCGACAAATATTTACAGAGATTTGGACTATTGTGTAAACATTGCTATCACTTTAAACTTTTAAATTATTTCCAATTTAAACCCATTTTTCACAAAACTATATTTTTCAAGTCGACGAGCAAAATATCTCAAAAACAATCTATCGATCTATCTGAAATTGTTTGTGCTTATATTTCATATATGTATCTCGCGCGAAAAACGAAAATTTATATTTTTAATGTACAGTTGTACATTAAATTTTTTTATTAACGAAAAAGAGCAATTTTCAATGTAAAAGTCGAAACGCTTTTTTTATCACGAGCGACGCCATTTTGTTTATAATCGACATTTTCCAAAACCGAACTATTAATTACTAACCATTATTGTGTACTAATGAAATTTTTTTAGATTTATGATATCAGATGAATTTCTGCAAAGTTATGCTGCTCACTGTAAACCCTATTGTTTTAAACACATTTTCGTAGATCATCCATAGATTCACCAATATTGAGTATTTTGTATGAACAAATGTTTAGATATTTGAAATATAACTTTATTAAATATATAAACTTAAACATAATATGTATGTGTGGTTTCATTTCGTCGAAAAGAAATGTTTTATCTCTCTAAACGTATATATAACCCCTTAATAAAATTAATAATTACTCGTCTATATACAGTTTTACTGACGTAACTGTCAAGTACAACAATCTTAGAAAAATAAACTGTACATAATAAATTACCAAACATGTGTATATTACCATCGACATCATATGCAGATTCTTCGACAGTTCAAATTGGACATAAATCTATTTGCGCTGATTATTATATTTCATATACTGATGGACCAATTTTTTAATTAATAATATATAGACAGAGAAAGTAAACTGTTACAAAAATCATATTAAACAGGATTTTTGAAAACCAAAAAAATTTATCAAAACGTAATTAATTTAAACTAAAGTGTTAAGCTTAATAAAAACCCATTTAATAGGAAAACAGGGTAATAATAATACAATACAACTTTAATAGATAGGTAGTAAAACAAAAGAAATCAAACTATACTAATTATAAAACACTTTTTTAACTTTTAACTGAAACAAGATATAAGATAATAAAATTACACTCTATTTTTTTTTTTTTTTTTTTTTTAATGTTTAAAAGAAACCAATATTATATTATTATAAATGCTTTTCATGAATTATATTGTATTTACACTAATAAATTGAATAATAATGACTTATTTATTTGAATACTTTTTAATAGGTATTTGGAACGCGCGTATAAATTCTACCGGTGTGATTATTTTGTTTACCTGTAAAAATATATATAAACTACACCGACATAACTCTTTAAAATATTGTGTTTTTTCGTTGATTTTTAATTTTTATATTAATTTATAATGAATTTCATAATAAATAAATAAAATATCAATTTTTATATAGTATTTACTATTTATTATAATTGTTAATGTAGGTTATTTAGAATTATCCAAATGACACAATTAGGAGGGAAGTAACATTCGCAATATCTTCCAAAAATGTATATGATTTTTATTGGGTTTTTTTAATTTTCATTATTTTTAGTTAATTGTTAAGACTAACTTATAAGTAAAATAAATAAGTAACTAATATAATATTATGTAACTTACGCTGTAGGATTGTTTGCAAATAAAATTTTTTTACATGTTGAGTTTACATGTTTTTTGTTTTAACACTAAAATCCTATCGCAAGTACCTGAAAATCAATGAAATTTACAATGGCCCGAAACTTGTATGTATAGGTAGGTATATATTTTATAATCTGCAAACAATTAAAATATATTTACGCTACACGAAGCAGCAGAATTTGTACAATAATAGAAGTACAATAATCTATAAACTATATAGGTTGATAATTTATGTTTCAACAGTATAAAACTAGTTTTCACTGCCTATTATATGATATAATATATAACGCAAAAACAAATTGTATTAATATTAAACTAAAACCCAGAACAAAATATAATAAATATTAGTTGTATGTTATATAGGTATGTATATTTTATTTTTTTACTAGTATTTATTATTTTTTCGGCATATTGAAATTTTAATAAAAAAAAAAATACCAACACTAGTACAAAATACATGACACTAATTTTAGGTTTCTAAACATAAGTTTAGACAATAGAGTAATAACCAATAATATAGGTTTAGACAAATTATATCCCTGTTGTTATCCATCAGTTTGCAGTCCCAGAGGCCTAACGAAGGCAATTATATATTGGCGGAGGGGTTAATACAGCTTTTTGGCCGACTAATAAGCAAAAAAAAAAATCGTTTTTACAATTTGTTAGACATATTTACTATAGTGAGATGGAATACTGTAGAAACAGCGAATATAATATCCTAATATCCGTCCGTCTGCCCTTGACGCGGTTACCAATACCAATATTTAATAATTTTGATATTAAGTAAATGTATATATATATATATATATAGTATGCTCTATTCGTATCATACTTGTGATTGTATTGTATTATTTTCAAAAAAAAAAGCTATAAATAAAAATAATTATTAATAAAAAAAAACAAATAAACTGGGAATTTAGCACACTCACAGGGCGCTTTCCTTACTTTTTTTTTTAAACAAGTTATAAAAACTATTATTGTATATTCAATATATTTTTTTAATTTGGTTTTTCATTGCATTTAGTCTTAATAACATTGACTGTCGAAAAATTTTTTATTCGAACGATAAAACTAATAGTGCACTTGTACACGAATTTTGCAAATCGTTTTTGAAATGATAATTTATATCATTAGGCCACTATGTATAAAACATACCATTATACGACGAGTATATATTATATTTACCTTGGAAATGCTGCAGAACGAGCTCTGACAATATTTCACTAATACATTATTCAACCCTTCTTGAATTAAGCGAAATTCAATACTGTCCTTCTTTTTTTACGTAAACGTATAATATATTATAATATACCGTAAGCCCCGCACGAGTGATTACAGTAGTGTAATGTATATTCCCATATATCTATTCCCGTACTTATCGGTCTAAAATATACATACAAGTAAATCAATTCAGAGTTAATAATAATAATTGAACGTGCACAATAATAATATACTCATTATATAATTGTTTATAACGCGTGTCCATGTATCCATATTGTATCCGATGATCGGATACAATGTCGTATGTAAAAAAACCTAACCAAATGCCCAAACATTCCATTGACGTTTTTGTGGAAAAATTATACGTTTTTTTTTTTTTTTTGTGTTATCATAATATATGATTTTACGTTTTTCTTTTAGCAAGACTGTCCGAACGGTCGTCTGACACCGGCCAAATTCGTGGACATGTACAAAATGTTCTTCCCGAGCGGTAATGCCGAGGAATTCTGCGATCACGTGTTTCGGACATTTGATATGGATAAAAACGGTTATATAGACTTCAAGGTAAGTCGTGCGATAATGTTTATAGGTATGTATAAATATTACCTACTCGTAATATTGTTTGAAAACCGCGTGTGCGCGTAAATTCGACTTCTTCAGCGGTCTTATCCGAATTTAATAGAATACAAATATTATAGTACGTCAAAGGTCGCGTCAAATGAACCATCGTTCCATTGGACTGTCAACCATTTTACGATAATAATAAATGTATATATAGATAATGAAAATAAAATGGTATTCACGAGGAGATTTCCCCGCGTCCCCCCCCCCACGCACGCATTCGCTGAACGGGCGCCATTTATTAAATCCATGAATTTCGGTCGGTTACAGGAATTTTTATTAGCCATAGACGTCACGTCGTCCGGTACACCGGAAGAAAAACTAAAATGGGCGTTCAGAATGTACGACGTGGACGGCAACGGGGTCATTGATATTCAAGAGATGACGAAAATCGTTCAGGTATGATGATTGATATTAATAACATTGTTATTGATTTGTGTACATGCAATGTGTGAATATATATATAATTATATACCGTCTCGTTTCCCGAGCTGAAACGAACACGCCGAGTCCTCGTAAGTCCCTCCGTGTTCTTCTTGACATTTAATTAATATTTAAAACATTCGTATAGACTTTCCGACGACAACGCTATCAAAAATATTTTCTGCACAATTATATTAGATATGCTGCCCACGTTTTGCTATACGTAATTGTGTCTGTAATCGTAATAAATATCATATTCGACATATTCATCATGTTTATAATATATTTTTTTATCTGAATTATCCGTCGGGACCGTCCGAAGTAGTATTGATATCGATTCGATCACAGTATAGTTTTAACCCCCTTAAGAGGGGTCGCGTCAACACGTGGACGCTAGAGAACACTACAATAGTCTCCGTCTCCGCGGAAACTAAAATAAAGACTTAAATTTAATAATAAGACTATTTAAGACTTAAATAATAATTTATTTCCATAAATTAACGGTGTTCGATTTTAATTTCAAAAACAGCTCCGAGTTCCTTATGATGTCTTCAATGTAGTGTTTTCATTAAATGATTTTTTTGAATGATTTTCTTTTTTTTTTTATATAAATGACAGATGATTGTAGCTATTGTAAGGTTTTTTTTTTTTTATTCAATTTCAAATCTTCATAAAAAGCTGTGTATTCATTTATTTTTAAGTCTATCTAGTGAAAACACAGTTTAAATTCTCGTCTTTAACTTACCGACACAAAACTATTTTGGAATTACTTTTAAAATAAATGTATATATTTCGCAATTGTAAAATTTTCATTTTTTTAACAAATTTCATAATAATTGTCTATACAGAACCTCTTAAAAAGCGGATGTGTTGCATGAAGGATTATTCCATTTAGACCTCTTAGTAGTTGTTTAACACTGAAGATGAAAACATTGTTTTCGAAATACGTGTTTGTTAAATAAAAACAAATTATTTTGTAGAAACTGGGTATTTATTTATACATACTCAAAAATAGAATTATTATTTTATAGTAAAAATTATAGTTACTATTATAATTTTATTAAAAAAATACGGTTATTATGTTGAATATTTTTCAAAATATACATTAATAACAATATACATATACGCGGTATATTATTGTGTATACACTATTATACAGCTAAATAGGTATAAAAATATTTTATATAGAAGAGTGACATAAATATTCTCCGATTACAATTTTATTCTAAACATTGCCTACATTTAAAACATTTTTATTACATAAAAAATAATTTATAGTTGAAATATTATAAAATAATAATAATAGGTAATCTTTTATAGTATTTCAGTCACGAGTGCTCAAGTTTATTCCATATACGATTATAAAATGATATTGTATATTTTTATCGTTTCGTGACGTAATGGTGTAATTTTTTCAAGAATGAAAATCTAGAATAGGTAAATCGCGAGTTGGCGTCAATATTAACAAATATCAAAATAATTGTTTTATTTGTATACCTACCTAATAGGTATGAAATAGAAAGAAAAAATCAAAAAATGTAAACCGACTACCTAATTAGATTTGTTTATCATTAAAAGTATAAAAAGATACATGCTACTGGAAAAAAATGTATCTGTGATACTGCCCAGCCTTGCATATACATACTCGTATAATACACGTCTATAATGGGCATTTATGATATACCTAATAATAATTCGAACATTTTTATGTTAAAAATTCGCGTCTCGTATCGATTTCCCTATAGGAAAAAATTATAATTACTCATCATCATGTGGCATTCTACTTTATCGGTATCGATTTGTATTTTATGCATAATATATAATGTTTATATAGGCCATCTACGACATGTTGGGTGCGTGTTCGTCCAACCGTCCGGCCGACTCTGCGGAAGACCGAGCCAAAAACATATTCGCCAAAATGGACGAGAACAACGACGGACAGCTGACCCAGGACGAATTCCTTAAAGGATGTCTGCAGGACGAAGAGCTGTCCAAGATGCTCGCACCATAACCACTGCCCCGGCTGGCGTGAAAGCCCAATAAATTAATAATTTCGTCGCGTTTTTTGTTTTTTTTTTGTATATCTTTTTCTCTCGCCCCGTAGGGTACGCCTGTGTCGGTGCCAAAAAAAATAAATAAATAAATAAATAAATAATAATAATAATAATAAAAAAAAATACAAGTCGACCCGTTTTTACTGAAAATAAAACGTTTTGAATCCAAAAAAAAAAGATACTAAATTTTTTTTTTTTGAAAATTGAATTGCTTTCTTATGGTTATAATATTTTCTCGGATAGGGTAATAATTATTGTCTTATCCACGGTACATATTATTATCATAATTTGAGTACGAAGGTCGCCAGGTGGTATGTATACGATCGATGTGTGTATACATCTCGCGGGATGGCCGCCCTCTTTTTTTTTTTTTCTTAAGTCGATTTGCATACGTATACATATATTATACTTTTATACATTATAAATTAGTCATTCAAATAACATCGACAAACTTTCGAGGGACCTTTACCAATGACGATTTCCCGAATCTCAAGTTAGCTTCCACTTCTGCACCTGGTAACTCATTTGTGTAAATAATTTTCTGCACATTCCCATTTGTTATTTTTGTTTCTTTTTTCTTTTTTTTTTTAATTATTATTAAAAAAAAAAAAAAAAAACTACCGAGACTCGATTGAACTCTGCAGTTAACCCGCGTTGTTTTCGTTTATATGACAGGTTTGGATTAGTGCAAAGAATGCAATTTAAGCTCAAAACAAAACCCTATATATAAAAAAAAACACTGACCTGAACCTTGACCGGAATTGAAAACTTCGTAAGAATTCCCTACCTCGAAACCGCTTTTGAGGTTCTTTTTATAGTTTTACTTCAATAACGATATTAAGTGACTGTAAGAAAACACCAAAAAAAAACATATATTATATATATGTATTAATAATATAAACAGGATAAAAAAAAAAGAGCCTTGACTTATTTACATACAACGAGGTTTCCAAAATAATGTCGCGTTCGAAAAATCATAGTCGTCAAATGATATGGACCATTTGTGTATTAAAAACAAAACTATCAGGAACTATTATTTCTGTTGAAAATTTTAAAAATATCGCACAAATATACCTAATATACATGATAATGATGATCGTATTCTCTTATTATCGATTATTATTATTATTATTATTATTATTACCTTTGGCTGGTTCGTTATAAGCCGCTTGTAATTTTAAGATACATTCTCTTGGACCAATATATTTATGTAATCTATATAACCACATTAATTTATAACTTAATTTCTTGTCTATATTATTTATTTACTTATTTTTTTTTTTTTTTTTTTTTTTTGTCGATGGTGCACATTATTGTTTTGGATTCCATTAGCAATAAATCGCAACCAAAGTGTCTGTTACCAAATTATGAAATATACGTTTACTTTTTATACTTATAATTATTATTATTATTATTTAATTATACATATTGTTATTCTTTCTATTTACCTTTGACTTTATTTTGTACATACACGCCTACATATTATAATATGTATATACTATATATTATAATAATATATACGTTTATATGTTTGTATGTATGTATATATAGTGTACGGCCAAAATATATTATATTAAACCATTCATTTTCATGTTATATTCAATTTAATTAGTTTTTAAAAATATGCGATTGTACTTGTATGTAAAGTGTACCTATGGAGCTCTTTGTCATTTTTTTTCTCACAAAAAGCGATACTTAGTGTTTGATAGATGTGCTTGACTCGGTTGAGCTTTTTGTGTGTGTGCAAAACTTAAGAATATTTCAAGTGTTTCTATTTTCATTTTTTTTTTTGGTTTTTTTTTTCTCATCTCAACATATCTTTTAAATATTATTCTTCAGACAACAAAACATATTCAATAATAAAAAAAAAAAAAACAAAAAAACAAAAACAAAAAAAAAAAAAAAAAAAATTTTATAGACAATTTGCATACATGTAATATTTTTGTAGCCATTCTTATATTTTATTCTACATTATACATAATACGTCATGTATTATATTATATATAATATGTCACTATAATATGTATTTTATTCTCGTTCACTATGTATGCGCGTACGTTATTAATAATCTAGTAAAGTTTATTATACAAATTTAAAATAAAAAATTAGGGTTAATTATTAATTGAGAATTTTTCTATACACCAATATTTGTATAATCCATTATTATTATTATTATTATTATATTATTATTATAGATGTTATACATATAGTATGGAATATCTGTGTCTGAATGCTGTCATTATAGTAATTTTCAAAATCCAATGAAACTTTTTTTTTTATGTATGTATATGAATATAATATAATATTATACATATTGATATTTATATACATACATAATACATATATATAATTAAAATAGTATAATTATACATTTATATAATTAGTAACAATATAATGTCTAGCTAGTACACGAAACAGACCAACTTATTTTAATTGTCTTATTTTGTTTTATACAATAAGTAAACTTTTCTGCACATATTGTAAAAAAAATTCAATGTGGCAACTGTTTTTATTTTTATTTGTTATACATAGGCTAAGTTTAAATTTAAATAGCTTAGTCAAATAGTTCTTAAGGTTAGGAAATGTTAAGTTTCTTTTCTGCTCTGAGCGCTGTGTATGGTTAACAGATGAATCAAAAACTAAAATTTATTTCATTCTGATGTCTCAAAAACTGTGTTTTTCTTTCAATTGCCCTTGAGAAAACCATCCAATATGGAAAAGTATACCTACCTATACTTTACTATGAACTTGGCATTAATAATCGACCAATCTAAACATTTTTATTTATTTTAACACTACTTGTGTAATAAACTATATTATAACTCAACAGATAATGAGAATGAAAGCTTAATGGTATCTACTTGACTGCACATATTATAGTTAGATTAAAGAATGGGAAAACAGAACAGCAAATTAAAACCCGAGGTCTTGGAAGACCTAAGACAAAATACAGAATTTTCTGGTAAGCTACAATTAATAATAAATGTTATCAAAATAACTGATTAATTTAATGATTTTTAGATGCTGAGATTCAAGAATGGTATAAGGGTTTTTTAAAGGACTGTCCAGGTGGTCATTTAAGTGTCGAAGAGTTCAAAAAAATTTATGGAAATTTCTTCCCTTATGGCGATGCTTCCAAAGTAAATTAAATATTAGAAAGTTTAAAAAGTAATTTGTACACTATGTAAACACCTAAAATAGTTTGCAGAGCATGTATTTCGAACATTTGATGCAAACAGTGATGGTACAATAGACTTCAGGGAATTTCTTTGCGCGCTGTCAGTGACATCACGTGGAAAGTTGGAACAGAAACTGAAGTGGGCTTTCAGTATGTATGATCTGGATGGCAATGGGTTCATTTCACGACAAGAGATGTTGGAAATTGTTACGGTAAATTTATTAGCTTTCATACAATATTATAAAATAGTAATAATAATATTTCATTATAAACAATGCAAAAAAAAAAATAATAATTTTGAGTTGATGTTCCACAGGCCATTTATAAGATGGTAGGTACCGTAATGAAAATGCCTGAAGACGAGTCGACGCCAGAGAAGAGGACGGATAAGATATTTAGGCAAATGGACAAGAACAACGATGGTCGTCTATCGTTGGAGGAGTTTGTTGAAGGTGCCAAAAGTGATCCATCTATTGTACGACTATTGCAGTGTAATCATACAGCCCAGTAGGACTTTGTACAATTACCCTGAATTTGCCTGCCTTAATTACAGTCACATCATAATATTTGGACTTCTCTTATTTTTGTTTTATTTTTGTCTTTAACTTTATTTAATTTTAAATTCCTAATGAATTTCATCTATCAAAAGCTTCAATCAAACATCAATATGTGTGCTCTAATTTTTAATGCTTATGAGTTATGAAGTTTTACAGAATATAATAATATACATAACAAATATATGTTTTTTCTTGATTTAAAATCATTTTTAAAAATTGCATACTATCCCAATCAATATAATGCATCACAGATACATGTGACATTAATAAGCATGTGTTGATGATTTACGCTAAAAAAAATTACTGTTTTTACTGTGATATATTCTTAAATTTATTTTAATTTTGATCTTCTTTATCACTAAAATATGTATTATTATTATTGTATTCTTTGGACAAGAATATTTTATTATCCAATTACAATTTTTATTTTTATTATTATTATATTTTTTTCTCATAATATTAATAATGTTTAATTGTAATATCCGCTTGTATTATTTAAATTCAGAGATGTGCGATGATTTTACGAGCAAAACCTCAAATTAACCAAATATTAATTATGACACCCTAGCATGTTGATATTTATTTTCTTAAAAAAAGGTACTTTTTGTTAATCAAATTATTTAACCATGTGTCATATTAATTATTATAATATAATGAAAAAATATTTAAAAAAATTAAAACTCACACATCTCTTATTTATTTATAACAAGTGTTTTGCGACCACTATGGTATTTTTATTTAATAATATATAATTATTATTTTTTTTTTCTTTCCCCCAATAATCCCAATAAACAACAAATACCAACATACATGTTTGTAGGGTTCCTATATCTAGTCTTCGTTTTCTGTTCCAATGTTATTGTAATAAATACTAATGACTCTGAATAAAATGTTAAAGATGAAAACAACCGTTTTTCCCCATGAATTTGTCATTTTTTTTTTTTTTTTTTTTTTACCTTGAGAAAGAAGTATATTATTATATTAACTTATTGTTATTTAAGATTAACTAGTTTAACTCGTAATATTATTGTTAATGAAAAAAAAAACCAATTATGAATATTCTGTTATTATTTGAGTTGTTATTCTTTTCAAAAGTATATTTTTTTAACTTGGCTTTTGTCCGACTTATATAAATATGCCGTTGTATGTATACGTGCTCAAATCAATTTCCACATCCCTCGGTGCTATTATTCATGTTTTAAATGTAAACCTGTTAATACCTTTAGAACACTAATTCAAAACTTGTTCATTATCTTTGTTTCTCTCAATAGCCGGAGGCCACGCATAGTAATTGATGTTTTGAAAACTAGTAGAAATTGTATAATTTTTAATCAAACTGCCGATAATGCGACCATGCGCATAAATGTTTGACCGTTTATAGTTTTGAAATAACATTAAACTGCTATATGTGGCCCTGGCCAAAACTACGACCAGACACATACAAAATAATATGTTTTATCACTTAAATTAATAATATAATATTATCTAATATAAATACTTGTATATTTTTTCTAATAATATTGGCTTATGGTTTCGGTCTATGTATACATATAATATTATAAACTAATCTTAATGTGGTAGTTTTTAATTGTTATGGCATTGTTCAGTTATATAATTTTGTATTTGAATAGTATGTTTAACGTGCATCATGAATGTCTTGATATTTAACATTTGTATACAATAAAAAAAAAAAAAAAAATCAAGTAATTATTTTCCGCCCGCATAAATAAAATAAGTACCTTTCAAACAATTGGAAAGACATTTGTACATGCGGCGTCTTTTTCTCCAATATAATATATATATATAACGTTAAAGTTTTTTTTACATATTTGCTCAAGTGTCAGTTATGTGTCAAATTTTCCATGTATATCTCATATTCTTTCCAAAAATTGTGCATCGTGTTTTTCAAATTACACACATATACTCGTACCTGTGTAATATATATCATGCAGAGTGTCGAGAGAGTTTTGGAAAATTCTATACATACAAAGCATGTCCAACATTTCTAGACACTCTGTTTTTATATGCCTATATAAATAATGCACCATAGATTTACTTACTGATTAGTTATTGTTGTAACAGTTTTTGTATTAAATAAAAAATATTGTTTTAACATATAACGAAATAGGTACCATTAATAATATTTACCGTAGATTTCCATACTGTATGTACAAAACATAAATCTTTGACAGAGAATTAATAGATAGGTACGGCCCACTTATTTAAAAATTGAAATCATTGTGACCACTCAAGTTCTCTATGACTACACTTGTATTACTTATTTGTTTTACCTACTTATTGTGGTCTTTTTTTTATACATTAGCATGGATGATATTGTTAAAATGTACCTATAGTATAGATAAAAATAAGATTATTTAAAAAATATCATTTTTTAAAACCCCTGAAAATCTACTATCGATTCTTATTTGAGAAACCTATGGTAGTCCGGTATATGATGTTAAGTATTAACTATCAATAGAAAAAAAAAAAATGTTTTTTCTTATATTCTACTGTAAAACCATATTAGCCGCTGTATCAGTGTACATATATTTATTATTATTTAGTTGAAAATAAATTAAACTTTATGTGTGTAAAATATATCTGTCTTGTGTCCATTAAAAAAATTCATTGCTCATAATTATTACTTTTTAGCATTTGTTATTTCTGATTTGGAGTGCATATAATTATATGGGGTTTTGAAAAAAAAAAAAGGTTAATAGTGGATGGAAGCACTTTGCTCATTAGGTAAGATAGGTACTGGTAGTGGATATATACAATGATAAATAATTTCTTTTGATGAAAACGACTCTGTGCAGAGCTTGGTGTGATGTACTAAGATAAATATTAAATTGAAAATTGTATAATGTTACCATACTATATTATATTACCATTAACCATAATATGTATGTGTATTGTTATGATTTATCCATAAAAAACAAAAAATTAAATAACCCTTTAATATTATACATGTAATAGCAAACACTTTAATGTATTTTGTCCCTTGTCATTATAGGTACCAAGTTTGAAATAAACATTGTATTTTAGCCAGATACCATACACTTTGATTAATTACAGTAGGTAACTGAGAAATGGCCAAAAAATATACCTAATAAAATATAAACGCCATTATAATATTTTTAATCTCAACAACCCCATACAAATTTGGTCTATTTATATATCTCTCCTTCCTCTAGCCCAGAGACTAGTTAGTAGATAGTAGTGTTAGTAACTATTAACAACAATCATCACTGTCCCTTTTATCCACAATAATTTCTCGAATGTATTCAACTAATCGGATCACCAGGTTATACACAACCTATCGTAACATACAAATATTATACAATAATATACCTACCTAGTATACTAATATGCAATGCTTAATTAACGAGTTAATAAATTAATAGTTAAGTTAATTTTAAGTTTTAAGTGAAATTTTTATATTTTTGTTAAATTAACTTATTGACTTAACTTATTTCAGGTTGTTTTAACTTTTAAATAACGAGTTACTTTTAATCAAAACTCAGTTAAGTTAATTTTGAAATAATTGATACATTTTGATTTAATATTGTCTAAATGGTTGAATAAAAATAAAGTCATGAACTACGTCCAGTTTTTTCCATGCAGTTATCCTAGCTCATACTTGATTCTCAGCACGGAGCCCCGAAATGGAAGTCTAGATATAGCCACGTTTGCTAGCAGTTTCTTCCGACTTTCTTTAGCGCCACCTAAGCTTAGGCACACGGGATAAACCTTTTGAATTATGTTTGTTTTCAACTCGCTTTATAAATGATTAATAAAGTAGGTATCTATACAATAGTAGGTAGTTGTACGTAATTAATAAACTTTCAAAAGATCAAGAAATATTAAGCAAGAATAAATGTAGAGTAGATAGGTACCTATCTAAGGAAAGAGAAAAAATGTAATCTAAAATTGTTTTCCCTAAGCTACTAAATGAGGTAAAAAAAAACTTAAAATTCAAATTGTTATCCCCCGATAGTATAAAAATGAAAAACTTTCACGCAGTTCTTCGATATACTTGTTGCCATTTTTTCCTAGACCCAAAAGCCCCAAGGTAGTAGTTCTGAGTATGGGATTCATTTTACGATTGGTATGTAAATGAAAACCCAAAACATCAAATACCTAACGTTTTTTGATGGTTTTTTCCCCGATTCAAAGACCAGAGTTCAACCAAATTATATTTCCACCATTGTCTTGAATAGGTACCTACCTACATAATATCACATCAGTTTATAACAGAAATAAACGATATCACATAGTTACACGAGCAACTATAACTAACACGTACCTATGCCATTATTCTTATAATATTTTATTGTATGTATGATGTGTACCTACTATAAATCTAAAAGAATTTACAATTTGTGTGTTGTGTATTCCTCTAAGAGTTAATTATTATTAAATATGTATATTTATTTTTAAATGGGTAGGTACCTATAATTTTTTTTTTATTATTTACCTATTCGTTTAATCAGTATTTATTAAAGTAGAAGGCCTATATAGAGAATAAATTAATAAATATAGTTATTTTGTTAATATGAAGAAGGAAAATAGGCTAAATAGAGAAATTATAAATAGGTTAGATACCTAACCAGACACCCGATGAAAAATCGCATGGTGCATGTAATACGTACCTACCTATTTAAATTGAAAAATATAGGTATAGAAATAAATATATTTTTTAAACACAATTAAATAATGTATGAAGCTAGTTAGTGGGTACTTACCTATCTAAGCGCTTTAATAAATTAGAACTAGTTCTTGTAACTGCTTTTGGAACTTTCGACGAAGCACAATATTTACAGCGAACAATATATTTTTGAAAACTTTCGAAATCTTCTTTTAAAGAAATAATTTTGAAAATATCATCATATTTTAGCCAAGGAAGGCGATAGGTAGGTATATATATTTTACCATCAGTGCTATAATAAGAGATTGACCGCAGATCCTTCGTCAATTTCGTTCAAATCCGCCATTTAAGTAGTGTGAAATATTAATATATACCTAATTTAAATCAAAATTAAGCACCTATATTGTAATAATTTGAAAAAGGATAATTACCAAAAAAATATATGTATAGTTTATTGATATAATATTATATGATACGCCATACAGGCACCCATTTATTTATTACTTATTATAGGGAAATCATAAGAATATCTAATAGTTTTCGCTGGCTTGTTGCTACAAAATTGAAAAATAACATTAGTCCCATTAAAAATAGTAGACGCAAAGAAATCATATAATGTATAGAAATATACATATATACTTATATGCAATTACAAGAGCAATTTATATGACGACGAAAAATAATGAAATTATTTTTAAAATGTGATTGGACGTTAAAAAGTATTCCGAATACTGTATTCGGAATAGGTACTACCCAAGTCTGCTGATATCTCGTGGAAAAGTCGTTAACCTGATTTATCGACATTGTACGTTGAGCCAATACCATGATTTGTCTCCCTAAGAAACAGAGTCCCTCAATCATTTTCTCAATTCTTCCTGGAATTTCGGCTTCTAAGATGAGTTGTCTTCTATTGAGCTTTTTAATCATTATTTTGAAGGAACGGCCCCACGCGTCCTATCCAGCCTCCAGGCAAAGTTCCCACCAGCACTTTTCTTTCGCAGGTTTGGTCGCTGGTTTTTTATACTTGTCCTGTATTCCTCAGCTTCCACTGTGCATTCCACTTTAATTTTCTTTTTTCTCTTGCTCTGGTACACCCTTTTGTGGCTGGTACATATAGTTTCCGCAATATGTAGCGATCTCCTCCGGGTTTCGACCACCAGTGTACTGGGAACCGTATGTTATGCCGCTCTTTTCTTGACATCAACGACGACTTTAACCAGAGTTAAGGAGAAGGACTCCACTTCTTCCGCGATTGCCAACAGAGACTGAGATAACTCTATCTCCTTTCCACACTTTAAATGGCCAGTTGAAGTTTTCCGGCGTCCATTTTATTTATATGCCATCCTTTACAGGCCTGAATGATACTCGGCCCGCCTCTGTTCACAATCTCATAGGTAGGTAATACACCTATATGAAGGCCAACTGATTCAACACCCTCTAGTTTTGTATGTATGGCAGCATATTAGCTCATACGACGCAAATGTGACATCGATATGTGTCCGGAAGCCTCTTCTTACAAAATTAGGCTCATTTCCCACGTTACAGACGCTTAGGTTGTTCGCTGCAGCTACAGCATGTTTATTAAGAACTCACCTCTTCGGGCTTCATATGGACTTCCCCAGTAGAGAGAACGAGCATTAAAGTCCTCAGAGACTACGACAAGCACTTTCACCGTGCTAATGCTTATTTCGAGCCTATTTAGGAAATTCGTATATGCATCTATCCCTGTGTTTGGTGAACAGTAACAACTATACACCCAATTGGTCTTTGACTTGAATCCATCTGAAATCGTTCTTATTTAGGCCAATCACGTCCACCGTGACTTGATTGTTAGCAGCCGATATCGCTTATGGCCTTATTGCCCGCGTCACTGTACCGTACCTCTCTTCCACTTGGCTATTCCCATACTGCTCGCTGAACGCCACTACATCAATATTCATTTTATTTGCACCACCTTGATTAACTAAATATGACCTATAATAGTTACCTAAATTAGTTTAAATTGTCATTATAGCTTGAAATAACTTTTAATCGTTAATTTTTTTATAATCATTCAGTTTACACGTAAAACACGAAATTATTTCTAGTCTTAAGTCTATAATATGTTAATATAAGTCTTGAAAGTTGAATCTTAAATGACAAATTAAAAATTAACTTTTTTTAACTCGATGAAATTTATATTTTTTTCGATGTAAACTTTAAAGTTGACCAATTAAATTTATTTTTAATTAACGTTTACATTTTAACTGAAGGAATCGTTAACTTAATTTTGGGTATTTATTTATTTATTTATTTTAGTAGTTTTAGGCCTACATAACTTAACAACTAAGTAAATTCTTTCCATTAACTTGCCCACATTTCATATTTATAATATGTACCTATATCGTCCATTCATCCTTGTACAGAATAATGTATTAATGTTTTAACTTTAAAAGCAACGATAAATCATTGCATTCGAAAAATGACTCTGAGCTAATGGAAAATGTATTAATAATTGAAAAATAAGTAACCAGTTGACAATTGAGAACTTTTTTGGTTATTTTATTGTTTTGCGTATATGATGTAAGAATGTCTTTAGGAAATTAATTTACTCATCACATAAAATGAATGATACTGCTAGTAAGTGTATGAAATTTATGGAAGATTATAATGAAAAATTCACCAAAAACAATAACCAAACCTATTTGAATTATAGGTTAGTTGAAAATTGTTTAAAAAGTATAATACCATACTACATATATTACCTACCTACTGCATGAGGAAAAATTTGAATTAATTTTAAAAGATGAAACTAATTTAATAAATTGAGCTAAAAAGTACTAATTTAAATGTTTTAAACTATTTTATTTTATTATATTTATACTATTATTTTAAATGCATTATTTGGTTACTCGCACATTTTTTTAATTAATTTTTGTGTTAATTTTCTTATTTTTCCGAGTTCAAATACTGTATATTATTCTCGGTCTTGTACAGTATTTAATACTCTTTAATTATTACTTTTATAGGTATTTTTAATTATATTCTAAATACTGTTTAAAAGTATTTGAAAACATACTTGAATATTTCCAACTTGAAATCTCAATAAAAAAAATCATCTCATTGTGTAGGTACATATATACTCATTGACAGTGTTAAGATGCATACAATTTTATCTAGATAAAGATAAAGATAACTAAATAATTTTTTCTATCTAGATAAAGATAAACAAAATAACTTTTTATCTAATTAAAAAAAGTTTTTATATTTTTTTTTTGCATGTAAAAATTAAAGAAATGAATAAATATTTAAATATTTTTCAAAGATTCTTATTAAATTTATAAACAATATAATACATCACAATGGAATTTCCGCAGCCTTTAACCTCACAAATACAGAATTCGTTTTCCTCCACTGTGCTTTTTACAAAAAAAAAAAAAGTCTATTCCATTTTCCTCTGCTAACCATAGATAGGTAAAAAAATATATACTCATTTGGGTTCACCTATATAAAGTCGGGTTACTCGCACAGTTTTATTAACTCTATAATATTCTTTGATTCGCTGTGCAAGTGAAATACAAGTAAATTAAATACGTTTGATGTGTATTTATAAAAATATATATTGGCGAAAAAAAATTTGGAGGAAAATGGTCCGCACAATTTTAATATATACCAGGTAGGTAGTACCTACTCAAATAATAATAAAAAATTAATCGTTTCGCCCAGATTCCCTGTAGAATTTGACAGAAAACACATAATATAATGAAAATAATAATATGTATATAAAATAGGTACATTATTTCATTTCGTTACAATTATTTCATCATAATAATATATTGGTAGGTATTTTTATAGGTACCTTCTACCAATGTTATTGTTTTGGCTGCATCCTAGTTGGGTCCCAAAATTAAAATATCTATACTAGTTGGGTCCCGGATTATTTTAGGTACTATACTAGTTGGGTCCCCAATGTTTTTCGGTAAATACTACACTACACTAACATTTTCCTTCCATTTTA